>SJYX01016851.1:13181-23733 GCA_006410675.1 Oreotragus oreotragus
CCCCAGCCCTGCCGCCTTACTACCAGGAGGTCAAGTTGTGAAATTCTAGCTGCTGCCAGGAATGGGAATCGCCCCCCTCTTTCACCCTCAATGGGGTAGTGTTGAAACACCACAGGGCCTGCCTCCACCTCCGAGTTCCTCTTCTGAGCCAGTAAGGATGAGTCCTCACTGTGGACCTGAGCAGGACAGTGAGGCCAGTGAGGTCAGTGAAGCCTGATGGCTCAAAGGTGTGGGAAGCAGGCGCTGCAGGGCAGAGGGAGACCACCTCTTCTCATGATGACATGACCCCACGATGCAAGACAGGAGGCACCTCCCCTCATGGGCAGGGTCGGCCTGGTTTCCTGATGCAGCCTCACACGCGGCCAGGAAGAAAGGTTCTTTTCTTGAGGGATTTAGTGGAAAACAGCAGAATTGTGGAGTCTACATCTCCTAGAGAGGGAAGTATGGGCCTCCAGGCTCTGGCAACACTCCACACTGCTTCCTTTGTGTTCTGGAATATTCCAGGCCCACGTGTTGAAGACTTAGCCCCATAGGTGGACATATGAGAAACAACGAGGCCTGTGTTACTGGGCTGACCCCACTGCTTTGGTCCTGGGTCACCCCTCCCTCTCCTCTTCCTACGGTCCTCTGAGGCTTCATCTCCCTTCTGTGTCACCAGTCTCCTCCTCATGTCTCTTCGTAAGGCAGAATCTCTTCTTTGAACTAATTTGTAAAAATTTCACTTCCAATACAGGAAGGATATACCAGAAACCTTGAGAAATCTGTATGCAGGTCAGGAAGCAACAGTTAGAACTGGACATGGAACAACAGAAGAAAAAAGGGTTTGCTAATCCTGGTGCTAGTGTGTCTAGCTAGCCAGGCCCCTGCAGACCATGTCTTTATTCCTTGTTGGTTTTTTTTTTTAAGTCATATTTTATAAAAACCCCACCTCCCAGCTAGGTTTCTGTTTAATTTCTTCTGGTATTTCTACCATTTTCCAATATACATTTCATTTGGTATAATAAATTCAAATTAAATTTCTCTTCACTGTGGCTTTTATCATTATTTAACAGCCCTGTTTATTCTGGTTCATCACAACTGAAACACCTGCTTTTTTTACACCTTTGTTTCACCGACCCAGGTGATCCTAGTCTTTGTTTTTAGTATGTGAATTTCTCTTGAAATGACATTCTGATTAGAGTTTTAATAGAATTTTAATTCTATTTCTTATAATACACTCAAGTTTTTTAATAGGCAAATGTATCCCATTTCACTATACCACCAAAAATTTTCCTTTAATTATGTCTCTTAAAAAAAATGTGGACAAAGCACTAGATTCAATAAACAGAGCAGAAAGGGACCAAAAAATAATCAAAGAAGTTCAAAGATTTACCCAAATATCCCACAAATTCAATTCTGATGGGTTCTATCCAGCATTCAATATAACTATATATATTCACTAATTCACCTAACATGTTACTGAACATCCGCTATGCGCCAGGCATTTTTTCAGGAGCTAGGGATAGAGTGCCAAACAAAACAGGTGAAGTTCCCGTCCTCATGGAGTCTATTTGTATTCTGGCAAGGGAAAGGCAGGCAAATAATTATACAATTTAATAGATGCAAGCTATGAAGCAGGGATACAAGCTATGAAGAAACTAAAGCTAAGAGAGAAAATAGATTTCCAAACAAAAAAGAGCTTAAAACAGTTAACCATACCAGTGATAACACCAACCTGATTTAGATCCCTGACACATTTTTAGAAAGTGAATTTTATTAAAACTTTCCTACAAGTAAATTCTACCTACCTCAATAGAAATTTCCAACAGAGAAACATTTGCTTAGACTATAAAGATATCTTTAACATTAAAGGCCACCTAACTATCTTGTTAAATAATAACAGTTATCATTTATTGAGTACTTACTATGTTCTTAAAACTGTTATAATGAATTTGCATTTAACCTCTTAAAAATCCTATGAGGTAGATACTATCTTCATATTTCAGAGATGAGGAAACTGAGGCAAAGAAGCTAAAACAAGAATCCAGGGTTGCATAGCTGCTAAGTCTTAGAGCTGGGATTCAAACCCAGGAGGACGGGCTCTAGAATTTACAGTCTTAACTACTATTCAGTGGGTTATTTTGTAGATACCTGGGAATATTCAGGTTCTCCTGAATTATCTTGCTCATTTCGAAACAATTTCACAGCTTTAAGGTATGCTTCCATTGACTCGAGTTTGGCTTTGTCAAAACCTAAAAAGACGATTAAAACAACAAAAACCCTGTCAGGAATTTCTAATCTTTGGGAATGAGGATGCTGAATTTCAATGATGAATAAGAAACAAATGTTACTTATAACTAAGCACTCATAATAAATTTCTTTACAAATTGATAATTTTAATATTACAATATTGATACTATAAACTGATAATAGCAATAGCAAAATTTTACTCTTCATGAAAACTCTACTTTATAAAACACATACCAGAACCTCCTTTTAAAAGTTACTCAATCACTTTGGTGGTCCAGTAGCTAAAACTCCATGCTCCCAATGCAGGGGGCCCAGGTTTGATCCCTGGTCAGGGAACTAGATCCCGCACACTGCAACTCAAGATCCTGCATGCTGTAACTAAGATCCAGCAAAGCCAAACAAATAAATACTTTTTAAAAAGAGCTACTCATCACAGACAAGATAAAAAATACTGAGCCAGTCATAGAATACTCACAAAAATATTGTTTCCAAGAGAAAAACCAATAATGAAATTGAACCTAATAAATTACTACCCACCATGAAAGATAAAATTCATTACTTTCCCTAAACAACAAACAACATTAGTGTACCAGTCAAAATGAAATAAAGTAAATGAAAGGATAGGTTTAGAGAGCAGAGAGATTTAACAAGATCTTCCCAAAATTAAAATATTTAGATGTTAAGAATAAAAGCTTCCAATTAAACATTTTGGTGGTTATCCGTAAGCCTGATGAAAAGTAACTGTGGTAGATTATATTTGCCAATTACTGCCACAACAATTTATATCCCAAGATATATCTTCTCTTACAATATGACAGAGGCAGAAAATATGTTCATTCCCCAAATACAGGCCATGTGATTTCTAGCTAGCTAATGCACCCTCTTTCTCTCTCCCAACCCTCCTCTCTCGGGTTACTAACCCTTGAAAAGCTACCATGAGAGAAAGCCCAGATTACGTGCAGAAACCACATATGGGTGTTCTGGCTGACAGTCCCAGCCAAGTTCCCAGCTGACAGCTAGCATTCACTGCCAGACATGCAAGTGAACAAGCCTTCAGGATTCCTGGCCCTGGCTTTTTAAGTCTTACCGCTGAGGCTCGAGACATCATGAAACAGGGACAAGCCATCCTGGCTGTGTGCCCTGTCTGAATTACTGATCCACTGAAACTGTGTAGCAATAAATGATTATTGCTGTTTTAAGCCACTAGTTTTAGGACAATGTGTTACTCAGTGATAGTCATTACTACATTAACTCATATTAATGTGAAGAATGAGGCATTTCTCTCTTGAACCCCTCTACAACCCAAAGAACAGTTTAGAGAAAACTCTGCATTCTATGAGGACCATTCCCTCCAAGGTTTCAAATGACCAACCATCCATTTTGCCATTTGATTCAAAACTTAAAGTAATTCGCTCCCAAACTGAATACTAGAACATATCTCCCCAATATACTTAAGATTAGAAATTAGTATCAGTTTAGTAATGACCTCTTGAAAAATACAGAGACTGACTTTTAAAGATCAGGGGTCTTATAAAACCAACACATTCTCGTTTGTATGTATTTTCTGTATTAAATGGTCAGTAGAAGAGTCCTCAGTCAATCAGGCTACAGTAAGAATTTGGAACCTGTAACCCTATGCTGTTTTTCACAAAATTAAGTGCTGCTTATTCTTCAGAGAGAGCACTGGTTCTCAAATAATCCTGTCTTGTGACTCCTCTCTTCCTGGATGTAGAAGAAAACAACGGCGAATGTGAGAAAACATGACTTCCATTAAACTGCCAAGTCTGATCACTAACAGGGTGAAGGCATCCATTATTATGGGGAAAAAGTGAAGCAAAGAGCAGCAGTTTGAATAATTTCTCTAAACTGTTGTAATGGGTCACAGTGGACTAGAGTTTGAGGACACAACACTCTTTAAGCGCATCTGATGCAGTTTATTTCAAACTTGCTATTTCAAAATAAGATCATATCATGAATATTAAATAACATGTACAAGGTAGTAATTCATTGTAAAATATTTCCTAGGGATCTTACATCTTACCTGTATGTTCTAAATGTTTTAATGTCACATTGTCAACAGGGAAAAAGCTGAGGATAGCACCATATTCTGGACACATGTTTGCTATTGTAGTTCGATCTACTATAGATAATTGTGAAACTCCACTTCCAAAAAACTCAACAAACTTTCCAGCCACTCCAACTTGCCTGAGATGCTATATATAGAGAGAGATAGAAACACATACAAAATTAGCACGGATCCTCTGAAAACCATAAAATCTAATTTTTAACCCATTACTAATGACAGTGAAGGATAGAGGTCCTCTGTTATTTTTATGAAACATCAACTCACTCTGGTTTTCCAGCTAAAAGCAAATAGTCAATAGAAGAGTGGTCCAAAGTTACTAGTAGGATAAAAAAGCACTTGAAAATTCAAACTGCCTCTGATATCAGGGTATACCACAGACTCTACTATGTATCTGCTAAGTGGCAGTCTTTTTTTCTTAGCTTCTAGCCAATGAAGGCATCTTAGATTTCGTGAAATACTAATATATTGATGAAACTGTGTATTTAAATTTTAAAAATTATATATCGCTATAAAGATTCTTCAAATTCCAAATACTGGTCCAAATACTGACAGCATCATTAATTATAAGTAAATTTCATTTTGATAGAATTTAACATGTGGCTTCAAACTTAATTCCTTCTAAAATTATTTTTCTTATTACCAAGTAACCAAAACAGCTACCCACCTTTTCTGAATTGTAAAATGGTTGCAGAATAGCAGAGGGAGTGTGCCCAGGACAATGACTAAGTATGAAACAACATTCAATCTATGAATAATATTAAGTTCTAACATTTTAGAAGTGCTAAGGATCATTTAATCCTAACTTTTTTATAGATGCAGAAACTCAACCCTAAAAGAAAGATGTTTATTTTCACTGTTTTATTTTTGATGATAAGAGCAATATAGATTAGAAATACCAACTCAAATGCTGCTTTCACCAAATTAATGAGGTACCACAATATACATTTTGAAAAATAAAGATTAATTCTATAAAGATATGACTAGAACAGTACCTCAAAAAAGGTACAAAATATTCAAAAAGGTACACAAACATATAGATTTAACTTTCATTATCAATAAGCAAAAATGTCTAAAGTAGATGTATAACACTGTTAAGAAAAAATATAGCCAGAGGAATCTAAAAAGCAGCATTAGTTTTCAGGATATGCGAAGGAAAAGAATTGATTTTTCTAAAAACATAATGGGCTATTCCTTTCCTCTAGGAATAATCCTTCAATTCTCAATTTAACTTCTTGATCTTTTGTTACCATACACTGAATCAATCATTTCTGCAAGATGTCAATTTTTTTTCTAATTAGGGAAGAAGGATCAATAGTAAATGGTGAGAAGGAGGCAATACCGTTTTCTTTCCCTGCGGAGTATTCTAAAACCTTCAGCCCAGAAATCTAACCCAAAATGCTGAGACTCCGGGATCCAAATATGAATTCTATTTGGAACATTTGCCAGGTTCCTTCATTTCATGAAATGGGACTTAATCATAACAATAAAGTTAGTGAAAATGAAATTTAGGGTGGAGAGTTACAAATTGTCGTCTTTAGGAAACCCTAGATTACATGTATTAAACACATGCAGCCAACATTTTAAAAATTCAGAGAAAAAGTTTCTATAGTTTATTTTTATACTGAAATACAGTTGATTTATGTGTTTCAGGTGTACGGCAAAGTGACTATAAAAATGTTAAAACAGTCAACAGAAAAATTTGACACTACCACACTTTTACTAGTTTCTAGTACTATCTAATACAGTAATAGTTTCCAGAAGACAAATGATTCAATTAAATATTAAAGGAGATGCAATTAGACATTTCCTAAGTGTGATTTCTTTAAATTCAAGTAGGCAACAAGTATTTACTGAGGCAATAAGGCATAATGGTTAAGAGCATGGGCTTAAGAACCTGACTGCCTGGATTAGGATTCTTGTTCTATACTTAATATTCAACCCTATGACCCTCTGGTTAAGTCACTAAACCTTACTGTGTCTCAGAATTAAAATGAGGATACTAACAGTACCAATCTCATAGGCTTGTAATGAAGAATAAATGAGTTAACACTTCAAGGGAACAATGACAAAACAAACTGCTTTGTACTTACCAGTATAAAATATTACTATGATGACAACCACAATGACAAAGCTAATACCACCACCAGAGTGCCGAGGATAAGGTGATAAAATGAAATACCTGCTCTCATGGGGCTCTTCTACTTACAAAATAAAATCATGTCTACTGAGTTATACAGCTGGTAAGATGTTAGCTTACCTTCGTAATGCCAAGAACAACATCTATGGATGTAACAAAAGGGTTCGATGAACCAGTTAATTCACATCCAACCACCTCTGGTAAAGTGAGAGAAACTGGCAGGCCAAGCATAACTGCTTCTGTTTCAATACCTCCAACCCCTAATGTAATAAACACAGATATATGAGTATGGTGCATTTAAAAATTTTTTCAGCATCTAAATGTCTAGTCTCACAAGTTTGTCTTAACACAGTACCTTATACAGAACTGCTATAATGCTATCATTGTAGATATGAAACTCAAGTCTTTTCAAAAGAATGACTTCACTCACAAGGTTCAAAAAATTTTACTTTTACCATTATTTTAAATTCAGAAAACACTTATTATCTCCAATGCTAGGTACTGTACTATGCTCAAGATACAGATATGAATAGAACCCAGCCCCCATCAACCTCAAGAAGCTAAAAGCCAACTATTTAACAACCCATAAAAGAGTAAATGCACTCTGAAAGAGGGAACAGCTGGCACAAAGCCATGAGGTGTAAGAGCACAGCCTACTCAGAGAAATAAACAAGCCTTTAAGATGTGTTTGGGTAAATGGCTAGGGGCACCATGTTGCCAAGGACCCTATTAAAAATGTGAAGAAATTTGGATTTATAAAGAAGGCCAGGAAAAGCCACTTGAAGGACTTTAAACAAAGGAGTAGCCACATCACCTTCACAGACATCATCATCATTAGAAAAGTGAAAGTGTGTGTCGCTCAGTCCTGTCCGGCTCTTTGCGACCCCTTGGACTGTAGCCCACGAGGCTCCTCTGGCCATGGGACTCTCTAGGCAGGGATACTGGAGTGGCTTGCCATTCCTTTCTCCAGGGGATGCTCCTGACCACCATCACTAATCACACCACGAACGGCAGTGCTGTGCTGGTCACCGTGCACTCTTCTTTTCATAAATTCTCTCTTATGCCAAACTGTCCACAAACACTTGAACTTAGATTTAATTTTTGTTGTTAACTGTTATAGGTGAAAAAACAGCCTCAAATAGGCTATAAAGACCCTGCTATTTACATTCTTTTATAATGTTCCTGACATCCTCTCTCAAAAGAATTAAATGTATTTAGTCATTTACTTACCCCACCCCAGGATCCCCAAACCATTCACCATGGTTATATGAGAATCTGTGCCAACAACGCTGTCTGGGAAGAGGAGGTCCTTCTCTTCAAAAACCACTCTCGACAAATACTCTAAGTTTACTTGATGAGCCATTCCGGTTCCAGGAGGGATTACAGCCACATTCTTAAAAACTCTTGAACTCCACTATATTTTATTCAAATTTAAGAAATCAACTGTTAACATATATCTGAATTCGGTTCACAATTAACATAAATATTAAAATGGAAAATATTTTACCAATGTTCATTATGGTCAAAGTTTATAATACATAAAAACAAATACGCAGATACTAAATCTACATGTATTCATTTTGCAGATTATTCAAACAAAATAAAGTCAAGAAATAATGTTCTAACAGTCCAGATAAACAGGAGCTTTCAACTATGTTCCAAGGATTCTCAGGGACAGAAAAAGGGGAAGGCTCAAGCAGAAGACTGCAGGCTCACCTGAACTAGAGCCACTGGTTTTAATATTTTATTATATACTAGGGTTTCTGATTAAGATTTTATTTGAAGGAAAAAAGTAAAAAAGGGTTCTACTGCTAATATTTAAAATTTTCTGGTCTAAAGATATAAAAAAATTGTACCTTTCAATATTTTATAAACTTTATTAAAACAATTTCCCCCAAATCATTTATACCTTGAAAAATTGAAGCCTCTCTCGATTTCTGCCAAATTCTACTTCTTGATTTTTTAATACTGTTTCAGGTCTAAAAAGAAAAAAAGCTGGCATTAAATCTATGTATTATAGAAAACAGCTGTCTTGTTTCTAAGTCTCCATTCTTATGCACTTACATACAAACGCGTTTCTAAAATTCTAGGAATAGTAATTTACTAGACTTTTCAGAATCAGTTATTTTCAGCAATGAAGTTCTGTTTTAAATAAGATCAGAAAGCTATTGCAAGGGCTTAATATTTAAGCCACGTCCACACCAGTGTCCCAAATTGTACTTAATATGCATCACTGTGAGATTTGGCTAAAATATTAAAAGTAGCATGGTAAGCTTTGTTGGATTTTCTAGTGCAAGGAAAAAGGAGAGTAGTTACATTAATGAATATAAAAAAAGCGTGTATGTTTCCACCCACTTGATGCTTACACCACTTTAACTAGGAGATGACTGTTGATTATCACTATGCAGCAGTGACAAACATCATTTTATAAGTTTAAAAACAGTTTTGGGCAAAAATCTTATATTCATCCCACCACAAATGGAAGGTTCTACTTTATGTAAAGTTGTAGGTTAGTTTACATGGATTATATTTTATATAAATTTAAACTAAGAGATAAAACAATTCACTGCCAAGCAGTAAACATACTACCATTTTTAGGAAGCTATTTTTATCTACTAGATATTTAAAAAAAAATGATTTCTAACAGCTTTAAGTTGTTTATTTCATCTCCCAGCTGGTGATTAAATGTTGACTAGAATATCAATATAACCTAAATTATACATGTCCTCCAGGGTCCAGATAATTATAGTTGTTTAATTGTCAACTTTTTTTAAAACAAAGATTAATAATTCATTGATGAGTGATCATCTGAAGCCATAGCAGATCTTAATGAGATTTTTCTTAGGACCTCAGGGAACAAAGCTTTCTAGAGCCATTCCAATTATTTTACCTTTCCATAGTACATGTAAGCTACAAAGTACTAAACAAACATTTATTAGCTCATAACCTGACTCCAAATTAAACAGTGATTTCAAGTGCCAGATGTATGCTCTGAACTCTCTACCCCTCCATTTTTTGTCTATAATACTTCATTGATGCATTTAAGCATGTGAAAAGAGTTACTATTTTCATACAGCGAGAAACACCATCTAGTCTTAATATTTTGCAATTCAGAGTTAAAATTAAACAGAAATGTTACACCAGAATGGATTTTTAGAAATAAAAACATACCACCTTAGGGCTTCATACCATTTATAAAAAGATAACCAAGAAAAATCAATGGATTTTTTAATCATTTTCCTTTTCAGAAAATTAATTTCTAAACAAGAGACAACAATCTCAAAAGTTCAACAAGTCCCTAAAAACCAGGAAAATTAGGTAAGAGAAATACAGTACTTAACATAGAACTGACATAGCAAAGGACCCACAGATTATATTCAATTCTTATGAAAAGCATCTGAGGTCACTTATAACCCAAGGTTTTATAACAATACCGACCACAAAACTGAGAACCATCTAGAACTTGAAAGATCCAGTTTAGGGACAAATGACTTAAATGTTACTATCTGGCAATTATGATGAAATATGCGTTCATAATATCCTTAACCTATACCTTAAATTTGATAATTTTTTAAACCTGAAAAAGTCTAAGTTATTTTTAACTAACCTTTAAAAGATCTGACAGTATAACAATGGGACAAACAACATAACTCTTGAAGACTTTGCAAACTTTATAGCATATGAAAACATATAACAGAGCTTTTATGACTTTGAAAGAATTACATAGTAGGAAATTTAACCAACTCTTAAGAATAGGATTCTTTTCCAGGCTGGTTTACTACTTTCCATGAGGTCATGTATGGATGTGAGAGTTGGACTGTGAAGAAGGCTGAGAACCGAAGAATTGATGCTTTTGAACTGTGGTGTTGGAGAAGACTCTTGAGAGTCCCTTGGACTGCAAGGAGATCCAACCAGTCCACTCTGAAGGAGATCAACCCTGGGATTTCTTTGGAAGGAATGATGCTAAAGCTGAAACTCCAGTACTTTGGCCACCTCATGCGAAGAGTTGACTCACTGGAAAAGACTCTGATGCTGGGAGGGGTTGGGGGCAGGAGGAGAAAGGGATGACCGAGGATGAGATGGCTGGATGGCATCACAGA
>SJYX01016852.1:0-37105 GCA_006410675.1 Oreotragus oreotragus
CCCTTGGACTGCAAAGAGATCCAACCAGTCCATTCTGAAGGAGATCAACCCTGGGATTTCTTTGGAAGGAATGATGCTGAAGCTGAAACTCCAGTACTTTGGCCACCTCATGCGAAGAGTTGACTCATTGGAAAAGACTCTGATGCTGGGAGGGATTGGGGGCAGGAGGAGAAGGGGACGACCGAGAATGAGATGGCTGGATGGCATCACTGACTAGATGGATGTGAGTCTGAGTGAACTCGGGGAGATTTTGTTGAACAGGGAGGCCTAGCATGCTTCGATTCATGGGGTCACAAAGAGTCGGACACAACTGAGCAACTGAACTGAACTGAATGTCTCTTTCATAGTAACATTTGTGGACCTCATCCAGCTTCCAAGAACACACTTGGAAGCAGTGTATATCATCTCATAAGGTCCTAAGAAAACTGGGGCTGCATTATTATCTCCATTTTACAGGAGAATCATGGTGTTAGGCTGTACTCTGTAGCCCTGCAAGTCCTGTAATCCCCCAACCTTGAGACCAAAGGAAATGTCTGGAGACAGCAACAGAAACATCAACAGTTTATTGGCTAGGGTATCTTACAGAGTTCTAGAGTGACTCCCCACTGTGTACCAACAGCAGACAGGACAAGGAAGCATTCTTCATGGGGGTAGGGTGTCTAGGTGTACCAATTACAGTGGGAATGGATGTCATGTGAGCTCATCAACTACCAGGGAAACCAACAGATGACCTCCTTCACAGTTCCTTTGGTTAACAACCATCAAATGTTCGCTTTATTAAGCCAGCATGCTAGAGCTATTCTGTTCTAAGAATACAACAATTACTGGTTGGAACAGGGGGCAAGCACTTAAGAAGTTTAATCTCTATGATTAAGAAAAAAGGTCAGTCCTATGAGTGGGATGATGTAAAGCAGGGGCTGTTCACGCAGGGAATGTACAGAGAGCAAGAGAACAGCCGTCTTGTGTGGCCTGATTATACACATGGGTTCACTAAAGTAAAATCCAACATATCCAGCCAGCAAGTATTGGCATAATCTCAGTCTCAAATGGTTTTCTGGGGCCTATGCTACTTCTACCTGTTTAGGTTGCTTTCAGGTATACTCTTATTAGTTCAGAATATCAGAATGACCTGCTTTGGTACTCTATTCAGTGTTCCCATCTTTAGCATTTTGTTCTCATATATTTCATTTACTTTATCTCCTTATACATCTGGAAGTTTTTTATTTAACTTGCTCTAATATTTTGTCATTTACGGGATTACTGAATGTCAGGGTTTATGTTATGGCTCTTTATCAAAGATCTGCCCCCAAGGAGTATATTATATGGCATTTACATCTTGCTTTTGGCATAGAGGGGGAAAAGGCCATGTTAGTTTTTGGCTGCCATGTGTTAAGTGTATATTATCTTTAGATTCTGTGCATTATTTAATTTTTCTTTTTTTTTTAAATTTTTCAATCTAAGGAGGTAAGTGCTAATAGTATCTTTGGTCTACAGGTAAAGAGACAGAGGATTGGGATTGTAGCATTATATTTATGTTACTGGCTGCTATGTTATTGTTACTGGCAGATTTCCTGGGTGGCTTAGATGTTAAAGCGTCTGCCTACAATTCAGAAGACACGGGTTCAATCCCTGGGTAAGGAAGATCTCCTGGAGAAGGAAATTGCAACCCACTCCCATATGCTTGCCTGGAAAATCCCCTGGATGGAGACCCTGGTAGGCTACAGTCCAAAGGATCACAAAGAGTTGGACACGACTGAGCAACTTCACTTTTACCTTCACCACTGGCATTAACAAGGTACTCCCGTCTGGGTGTCTGGATGGTTGAAAAAATCAAAAAATTGTTTTCTCACTCTTCTGGAATCTAGAAATCTGAGATCAAAGTGCCAGAAGAGTTACTTCCTTCTGAGGGCCATGAGGGAAGGATGGGTTCTAGGCCCTCTCCTTAGCATAGATGGCCATGGTTTCCCCTCTGTCTTCACATATGTTCCCACTATGACTGTCTGTGTCCAAATTTCCTCTTCTAAGAGGACACTGGTCATAATGGATCAGGACCCAATCACTCTCCAATGAGCTCATTTTAATTTAATTACCTGTTTAAAGACTCTATCCCTAAATATAGTTACATTTTGATAGGGGGGAAGATTTTTCCCCATTAAAGCTGCCTTCCTTTAAGCAGAACAACCCATAGAAATCAGGACCTTATGACTCCCTTCCCTGGACTAGGCCTAGTTTTGATCCTTTGGAATGAGGAGGACAAAAGAAACTAAGAATAAGGATAGGTTAATGTTTAGCATCCATTGCAAATAATTAAACAGCATTCAGGTCTCATCCACAGCCTTTCACTTGGGGAAATCTGAATTGCTGACCCTCTAGGAAAATGAATATAAAGGGTCTCCCCAGCTGGGCTGCTGCTTCAGAGAGGGACTTCTTGTCAATTTCATTACCGCCTTCAAAACAGAAATGATAGTCAGATAAGAGATATAATTTCATGTCTCACACAGAAGTTTCAGTGGGCAGGTTTCTCTCTGCTCCTTGGTAGCATGATTTAACAGCAAATTGACACACATTTCCAACAGATGAAATACAGTCTGTGTACAAGCACGAGGTGAATTTAAGTTGTAATTTTCGAACACTGTCTTTTGGAAAAGTTAGAAACAGGTTTCAGTTTCGTTTTTTTAAAATTCAGTATTATAATCAACAGGCAGACTTTGCTATACACGGTTGTTTCCCACAGGAAAGGCAAAAGTTATTAATTGTATGATGATAGGAGTAGGGCTACAGGACCCTCTAAAGAGAGCTGGACCA
Organism: Oreotragus oreotragus; assembly: GCA_006410675.1. Classification (NCBI taxonomy): domain Eukaryota; kingdom Metazoa; phylum Chordata; class Mammalia; order Artiodactyla; family Bovidae; genus Oreotragus; species Oreotragus oreotragus. The sequence continues at coordinate 2,806 of SJYX01016852.1, forward strand.
GTGTTTGCCAAGAAAAAAAATAATAAACTGCCCTTTTTTTTCTTTTCTGTTCTTGGGAACAAGAAGGACAAACTTTTTTTTCCCCCTCAAATAAAGAACGGCAACTTTTTCACTATTAAAACATATACAGATACAAATGGCCCATTTCCATTTGTTTGTTTTAAAAGAATGACCACAAAATACATCATTTTTACAGTGATGGCCACTACCATGAGGCTTAAAAACTGACTCTATCATAGATCCTCTAGCTATTTAGACAAAATACTCCCCTTCTCTGTGCATTAGTTTGTTCATCTAGAAAATAGATATGGAATGAGAATGGCCTTAAAGGACTATTGCAAGCTTTCACCTTCCTACACAGGATAGACTGAAGTCTGGAACATTAGAGCAGCAGCACATGATACAGATAAATGGCATATATTCGTCTATATTTCTTAACTCCATCAAATTACAACTGAAAAACTATTCAAAGTCATGGTTTGTGGCTTTTAGAAGTCTATGTCCCACGGTGTGGCCACTGCCAAAATTTAACACTAGGTTTGAAGGAAGCAACAGCTACAGTCTCATGTAGCCTAAAGAGATAAGCATTCCACCTTAAGAAGTGAGGATAGTGTTCAGGGATTTTCTTCCACCAAGATTTTGGATCCAATGAAAATGTATCGGAGGACTATCAGGATGACAGAAGTGAAGAATCCATAGTGGACGTTGTTCTGAGTACTCTGATGAGTTTAATTGCACTGATGGCTTCAGCAGGATCACGAAGTGATGGATATAGTTCTGGAAAACAAGGCATAAGTCAAAGTTTCAGGGGAAAAAAATGTGATTAGAGGTGATACCTTTGATAAAAATGTCCTTGATAGTGAGGTGAAGGTGTTTGAATATTAAGTGTTAAGCTCTTTGGTGTGAACACTGCAAAAATATAGAGCCAGATGAAATGCCTAACATCAAGAGATTTGACTCAGATACAGCATGCACTTTTTTGAGATATATCCAATTTCCATGACTGAAGTGACTGAGCACGCATGCACAGTGTCGGGGATGGCTATGGTAGAACCTGATACGCAGGATCATTTAAGACTGTCTTGGGAATTAGAGCTTGGATGGATTTCCAAGAATGGAAATCATTAAAATGCAATTTGCTTTCCTGAAATGAAATTTTAGTGAACAAAGCATCAGTGAGATTCTCAGGAAGATCTTTTTTGAGACTTGATCCTATAGCATCACAGGAGGTTAAGTTTCCCCTAATATAAGTACAATAAAACCTTAAGAATGCAAGGCCAGGCACCTTCTGGGGAAGAAGATAACTCATCTCCATGACATAGGGCACAAAGACTTGGGAAAATATTAATAGTGCAACACACCATGTAAACTTCTTATTCAGCTCATTATATAGTGTTTGTTCCAATTGCTTATTATCATGGATTCATGGCTTTTTATATGCCAAACTATTCCAGTGGATGACTGTAATTGTTCTGTTTAAATCTCAAGTTAGCACTAGTTTCAGGTTTTCTTGCCTCTCTCATCTTAACTCTACTATTACTCCAGACATGGGAGACCATACTTTTGTTGAGTCAGCGTACATGTTTTACACCCATCAGGATTTCCTTTGTCTCAAACTTGTAATTAGTTGCTCTTCAAGGACTTTAGATTCCTGAGTAGAGGTGGAAATCTCCAGACCAAGATTTATGTTAGACTGCTTTGTGTGATCCCCGGCTGCCTTAGAGAACTTGGGACACTGCGATAACACACTTTAAAAAATGTATTTTCAAAGCCTAAGGGCCTGTTACTATTTTCACTGAAAGTTCTTAATCTTTTCCCAAAATAAATTTTTTTCAAATCAGACTCTTTTCGCCTTGAGCTGATAACTTCACTCTTCTCTGCCATGTAACACGTCACCTCACACTCTCAAAACACGGTTCCACAAGAAATAACTAGTAAAAGACACTGATATATTTGACCTATATTTTAGATGAAACTCCAGATTCACATCACATATACATATTCCTAGTATTAAGGTGTAACTTTATAGTGAACATTGTCATTTTATGCATGAACAGGCCATGCCTATACTCTCAGTTTTATATTCTGCATTATTTTCACAATTAAAGCAGACAGGATATAAAGTCATTTTTAAATAATTAAAACATTAAAAAAAGATCTTTAATTAATGGATATTTTTCTTCATTCTAAGCACATGAGGAAATCCTCTGGGAAATATTTTGTCTCTGTTTTAATAAAACGTACATTAAAAATATTCTTTTTAATATGCCTAATATACAAAGTCAGAAAGCTGAAATTATAAATCACCTAGTGGGAAAAAAATAATAGTTTCCAAAGATGTAGGTTATACCTATTAATTCTGAATGTGAGGTCTTAAGCAAAGATTCAGAGTAGTTTTCCACATAGTAAGACTTTAGTCTTAGGAAACTTTTCATGGCTACTCATTTATGTCTTGGTATATTGAAAATTAAATGTTAGGTCACCTATACATTTTCATATGCAATATGAACAAATGGTCATTTTTGTATCAAGTGGTCACTTGATAGAATAACATACTTTTAGGTGGAAGCATTGCCACCTTGATTCCGGGTAAAGACCAAAATAGTTTTAAATATGCCATTCCTAAGGACCTAAAATGAAGAGATGGAATTTTATCTTCCTTTGAGGATGGGAGAACAGTCCTTCTATTTTTAAAAAATTTATTCCAATTAATACAGCAAAAGTAAATCCCAGAGACATGCTGGAAAAAAAAAAGAAGAAAGAAACCAGGGTTTGGAGAAAATGGTAGAGTTTTTCCCATTAAGCCTCTTGGCCCAAACTCTCCGTTAGGATGGAGCTACAAACGACACTTAGTAAATTTCAAACTGCGCGCGCAGCGTCTGGATTGGCTATAGACAAAACGTGGCACCAGCCTGATCCGTGCGTTAACTTAAATCAGATTCTCACTTCCGTTTGGTTTGCTTCTGCCTTTTTAACTTAATACTTGGCAAATTTAAACTCAGGGAAAGGGGAAGAAAGCCAGCAGCGCTCCACAAAGAAAACATAAGTGAATAATGCGATTTGTAACTTTCTTACTGTGTTCCAAAGAACTCCTTACTCAGGCACACACACGTTAAAATTAAGGATGCAGGGGACAAGCCATGGTCAACGAAATCTTTTGTCAACTTCAAACGTAAAGGAGAGCTGATTTTGCTTTGGGACAAACCGTATTTTGTTTTCTTTACTAAACTTGTCTGATAACGAACCTGACCTTTCTCGACATAAACACATAAAAACGTCGCAGCACCTAGGTTGCTGCAGCACCTACATTACAGAGTAAGCAATTTCTAACAAGTTCAAAGGAAATGTTAACAGAAAGAATACCTAGGGAAGACAGAAAAGATGGCCACCTGGAAGCCAAAGAGAAGCCTATGCAGAAACCACCCCTGTTAACAGTCTTGGGCGTCTGCCTTCCAGAACTGTGACAAATAAATTTCTCTTGTTTAAGGGAAAACAAAAAAAGGAACTTATTACTTAGTAGCATATAAGAAAGACCTACTGAATAAAGTGAGTGCCAGTTCTCTTTAGAAGATTGAGTGGCTCTGAAAAGAGCCTTTGGGGTGTAGGCCAAGCCTTACCGATCACTCCGTGGCGAGCCGGCTCACTTAGAGCTGGTGTACTTGGTGACGGCCTTGGTGCCCTCGGACACGGCGTGCTTGGCCAGCTCCCCGGGCAGCAGCAGGCGCACGGCCGTCTGGATCTCCCTGGATGTGATGGTCGAGCGCTTGTTGTAATGAGCCAGGCGCGACGCCTCGCCAGCGATGCGCTCGAAAATATCGTTGACGAACGAATTCATGATGCCCATGGCCTTGGACGAGATGCCGGTGTCCGGGTGGACCTGCTTCAGCACCTTGTACACGTACACGGAGTAGCTCTCCTTGCGGCTGCGCTTGCGTTTCTTGCCGTCCTTCTTCTGCGCCTTGGTCACCGCCTTCTTGGAGCCCTTCTTCGGGGCCGGAGCGGACTTAGATGGTTCAGGCATGGCGGAGAGTTTACTGCCAAACAGCCCTAAACCAACAGGAAGAAAAGAGAAGCCGTAAGAACCCGCTTCCTTCACAGCTTCTTCAAGGAGGCAGTCCGTAATGCCAAGCGTCTGATTGGTGGTGAATGCTGGAAACGTCACATAATAGTTTTGTCCAATTAAAACAAGCGTATTTCAAAGTCACGGTTTCATTGGGTTAGGTGAAACTGCAGCTTTAGCCACGGGTCTACATTTATTTTCGCGCCCAGTAAAGACTATAAATAAGATAGGTCTAGTTGTATACACTTGTAGTTTACGTTGGTGAGTTTATACCTTCATCATGTCTGGTCGTGGCAAGCAAGGAGGCAAGGCTCGTGCAAAGGCCAAGACCCGCTCCTCGCGGGCCGGGCTCCAATTCCCCGTAGGCCGAGTGCACCGACTGCTCCGCAAGGGTAACTACTCCGAGCGGGTCGGGGCCGGGGCCCCAGTGTACCTGGCGGCGGTGCTGGAGTACCTGACGGCCGAGATTCTGGAGCTGGCCGGTAACGCGGCCCGGGACAACAAGAAGACGCGCATCATCCCGCGTCACCTGCAGCTGGCCATCCGCAACGACGAGGAGCTCAACAAGCTGCTGGGCAAAGTCACCATCGCTCAGGGCGGTGTCCTGCCCAACATCCAGGCGGTGCTGCTGCCCAAGAAGACCGAGAGCCACCACAAGGCCAAGGGCAAGTAGAAACCTGGCATTGTTTGCAACTCAAACCTGTTAAAACCAAAAGGCTCTTTTCAGAGCCACCCACTTAATCAGCAAAACGAGCCGTACTTTGAATTTCCCATTGTTTCGGATAGTAAAGTGAAAGTGATGTCGCTCAGTCGTGTCCGACTCTTTGCGACTCCATGGACTGTGCCTACCAGGCTCCTCCGTCCATGGGATTTTCCAGGCAAGAGTACTGGAGTGGGCTGCCATTTCCTTCTCTAGGGGATCTTCCTGACCCAGGGATCGAACCTGGGTTTCCTGCATTGCAGACAGACGCTTTATCATCTGAGCCACCGTTGAAGCCCCTAGGATAGTAAGGTGTTAAATAAGTAACCCTATGACAAACTTTGCTAAATCACTTACATAAACGTAGGTCGTTATCCCCAAAGTCTCTAAATTGCCTTTTTAAAAGTCAACCGTTTACTTTCAAATTTTAGGTTAAACCTATGAAGGCAAAATTAACGTTCTTCTGTGGTTCCTTTACAGGGTAAAATGGCTATCTGAGACAAAACCTTAGGACTATATGACGGGCCTAGCTCCCCTCCTAATTCAATTGAATCTTAGGGCGCACCACTCACCCATCTAAATGAGAATAGGATAGTAACCCAGCAAGGTAAATTACTTGTTTCACGTAGCTTCAGGCAAAGAATACACCTTATAGTGGGCTGTTTACACCAATGCTGATGAAGTAAGATGAATTATTCATCCATTAGGAAGAAGATGTGCCTTAACAAGGTAGACATTGTAAATCACATTTATAAGATAAATCAGCAGACTAGGTTCTTACAGTCCTAATGCTGTCAATGATTCTTGTTCCCCTTTTCCCCCACTGTCATCATTCACCCTGCTCTCAGATCAAGTCCTACTAACTAAAGAGGGCCTTCAATTCTCCACACTAGGTAACCTAGTTTTCATTATGAATGCATTTTAATGAGAGGAATTACTATCGCATTCCTAGTCCACTGGAATAAGTTTTCTGAGTCTCCTGAAATATTTTTATTTCCTATATTTAAATCTCAACTGCAATCACATATAAATAATATTCTTTGAAATAACAGTGACCACAACAATCCTTTTTCTTTTTAATTTAAATTTATTTGATGGAAGAATCGAATCCTGATTTCAGTGAATCTAATTATTCAGTTTTTTCCTCTTAAAAAGTCATGTGCTTTATTTGAGTCTGTAAACTTTAAACAGCTCTATCTCAGAACTAGAACGCTCAAGAATAAATGATACAGCTCCAAGGAAGGCCTATGAGATCTTCATGTTTTAATAATAAAATATGCTGTGGTTATAGTTATTGATGTTGATCATGCAAGAAGTAACCCTTCCTTCCTTGCATCATTTCTATTCCTTACAACAAGGACCATCACACTGTTAAAATAATGCCTTTATTATAAATGGTAATCAATGAACCTATAATCAAATCGTTGATAAATGAATATAAATTGTTTTAAATAAAATATTCAAGTGTGATATGTCATTACTTATAATTCCACATATTAACTGAGCTTTTAAAATTGGGCTACCCTTGTGGCTCAGCCGGTAAAGAATCCACCTGCTATATGGGAGACCTGGCTTCCATCCCTGTGTTAGGAAGAGTCTGATTCCTGGGTTGGGAAGAGTCTCTGGAGAAGGGAACAGCTACCCACTCCAGTATTCTGGTCTGGAGAATTCTATGGACTGTAATGGACTATTAATCCAATTTCATTGGACGAAGCACTTACTGTTCTTTACTATCTACACAATCAGAAAGAAAATAAAACTTGTATTTTAAAATGGAGATAACACAACTTTCCAAAAACTTGCCAAAATAATTTATATATTTCTGTCAATTAGATCCTAGAGAATTCCGTAATTTATGCTGCAAAGTCTTCATAAGAGGTACACTTCAGTTTGAGTGGCAGAAGATTTATGAAAGTATTCGTTAAACTTTGTTCTTGACATTGGTCTTCCCATTAATTTCCCTCTCTGAAGACTGGACTACTATGCAAGTATTGGGCAGTATCTTCCCATATTACATTTTTTTGTGTATTATTGGGGAGAAAGAATTTTCCTCTACCCTTCCAAGGTTCTTTTACAGATCTAATAATCAAACTGACATGATGAGATAGATTAACAGAAGAAAGATCAAATTGAATTTCATACATATGGAAACACCACACACGTGGGACGTTCAAAAAAAGAATGTAAAATGAAGTTTATATCCCATTCTGAGCTAAGGAATTAGACAACAACTTCTAAGTACAACAGGGTAATTCACAGAACAATAAGAAAAAAAGCAAATACTGGATAATTAGTTTTCCCTACCATGCAGTTGAGTCACTCAAAATTTTTCTCTGGTAATAATTCTGATTCTTTGTGACCCCATGGACTGCATCCCACAAGGTTCCTCTGTCTATGGGATTTTCCATTCCATAGAGTTCTTTGAGGAAAAATACTGGAGTGGGTAGCCATTTCCTGTTCCAGGAGACAATCCTGACCCAGGGATGGAACCCAGGTCTCCTGCATTGAAGGCAGATTCTTTACCATCTGAACCATCAGGGAAGCCCGAGAAAGACTCCCATTTTGAATTCTAGATAGCTAAGAGAGGAGCAGAGTTTGTCTTGAAATTACAGGGTCTCAATGGCACCCCACCCCAGTACTCTTGCCTGGAAAATCCAATGGACGAAGTAGCCTGGTGGGCTGCAGTCCACGGGGTCGCTAACAGTCGGACAGACTGAGCGACTTCACTTTCACTTTTCTCTTTCATGCATTGGAGTAGGAAATGGCAACCCACTCCAGTATTCTTGCCTGGAGAATCCCAGGGATGGGGGAGCCTGGTGGGCTGCCGTCTATGGGGTCACACAGAGTCGGACACGACTGAAGTGACTTAGCAGCAATTTACATTTACATTTAAAGTTACTCAGTCGTGTCTGAATCTTTGCGACCCCATGGACTATACATGGACATGGAATTAAAAGACACTTGCTCCTTGGAAGAAAAGTTATGACCAACCTAGAGAGCGTATTGAGAAGCAGATATCACTTTGCCAACAAAAGTCCATCTAGTCAAAGCTATGGTTTTACCAGTAGTCATGTATGGATATGAGAGTTGAAATATAAAGAAAGCTGAGCACCGAAGAATTGATGCTTTTGAACTGTGGTGTTGGAAAAGACTCTTGAGAGTCCCTTGAAATGCAAGAGGATCCAACCAGTCCATCCTAAAGAAAATCAGTCCTGAATATTCATTGGAAGGACTGATGCTGAAGCTGAAACTCTAATACTTTGGCCACCTGATGGGAAGAACTGACTCATTGGAAAAGATCCTGATGCTGGGAAAGATTGAAGGTTGGGAGGAGAAGGGGACAACAGAGGATGAGATGGTTGGATGGCATCACCGACTCAATGGACATGAGTTTGAGTAGGCTCTGGGAGTTGGTGATGGACAGGGAGGGCTGGTGNCAGGGATGGGGGAGCCTGGTGGGCTGCCGTCTATGGGGTCACACAGAGTCGGACACGACTGAAGTGACTTAGCAGCAATTTACATTTACATTTAAAGTTACTCAGTCGTGTCTGAATCTTTGCGACCCCATGGACTATACATGGACATGGAATTAAAAGACACTTGCTCCTTGGAAGAAAAGTTATGACCAACCTAGAGAGCGTATTGAGAAGCAGATATCACTTTGCCAACAAAAGTCCATCTAGTCAAAGCTATGGTTTTACCAGTAGTCATGTATGGATATGAGAGTTGAAATATAAAGAAAGCTGAGCACCGAAGAATTGATGCTTTTGAACTGTGGTGTTGGAAAAGACTCTTGAGAGTCCCTTGAAATGCAAGAGGATCCAACCAGTCCATCCTAAAGAAAATCAGTCCTGAATATTCATTGGAAGGACTGATGCTGAAGCTGAAACTCTAATACTTTGGCCACCTGATGGGAAGAACTGACTCATTGGAAAAGATCCTGATGCTGGGAAAGATTGAAGGTTGGGAGGAGAAGGGGACAACAGAGGATGAGATGGTTGGATGGCATCACCGACTCAATGGACATGAGTTTGAGTAGGCTCTGGGAGTTGGTGATGGACAGGGAGGGCTGGTGAACTGCGGGCTATGGGGTCACAAAGAGCCAGACACAACCGAGCAACTGAACTGACTGTCTGAACTGGACAATACAGTCGATGGAATGTGCCAGGCCAGAATACTAGAGTGGGTAGACTGTCCCTTCTCCAGGGGATCTTACAAACCCAGGTCTCCTGCATTGCGGGCAGATTCTTTACTAGCTGAGCCATAAGGGAAGCCCAAGAATACTGGGGCAGGTAGCCTATCCCTTCTCTATGAGATCTTCCTGACCCAGGAATTGAACCAAGGTCTCCAGCATTGCAGGGGGATTCTTCACAAACTGAGCTATCAGGGAAACTCTCAGTGAGTCATTTCAGTTGCTCAGTCGTGTCCGACTCTTTGTGACCCCACGGACTGCAGCACATCAGGCCTCCCTGTCCATCACCAACTCCCAGAGCCTACTCAGACTCATGTTCATTGAGTCGGTGATGCTATCCAACCGTCTCATCCTCTGTTGTCCCCTTCTCCTCCCACTTTCAGTCTTTCCCAGCATCAGAGTCTTTTTCAATAAGTCACTTTTTCGCATCATATGGCCAAAGTGTTGGAGCTTCAACTTCAGCAGCAGTCCTTCCAATGAATATTCAGGATTGATGAATATTAATTACATGGTGGAATCATAAACAGATTGAGAGATTTGGAGGACCAGTAATTTGGTCTTCCCTGGTGGTTCAGTGTTAAAGAATTAGTTTGCCAATGTAGGAGACATAGGTCCTGGGTCAGAAAGATCCCCTACAGAAGGAAATGGCAACGAACTCCAGTATTCTTGTCTGGGAAATCTCAGAGACAGAGAAGCTTGGCTGGCTATGGTCCATGGAGTCACAATAATGTTCGGCACAATTGAGCGACTAAATAGCAACAATTTGGAAGAAGGCAGGGATTCTGGACAGGGGCCAGCATTAAGGACAGAGAATTATGGAGCCCTCAATTATACAAATTTCTGAGGTTCTCAAAAAATGTCTTTCCCCAAAGTTGTTTTTGTGGTTTTTAAAAACTTCTCCACTCCCAGACCTTTATCTACGCTATTTCAATTGTTTATATGAATATATTAGTTTCACTCATTCTGTGACTCAGAGCTTCCTGTGATAAGAAACAGATTACAAGAGAAAAACAAGTTTAAAACCATGTATGTCTGATGTATACATAGAATACACAGAGGGGAACTGAACCTCTGTTCTAAACTTCAGAAGTGGCCTCAACCACTACTTTAAATATCATCTTCAGCTAAAGACAAAATATGTTGGAGATAGTGGCATTTGTAGGGATTGAGCAGGAAACCCAGAGTAAACCAGGTGTGGCAGATTTAAGTCCTGCACCTTTCTCAGGAAAGTTTCTTGTGAGCTATTAGTATCTTTCTCTTCCTGGCTCAAAGAAGGAGATACTCTTACAAATGGAGATTTCTCACATAAATGTAAATTTCCCTTAGTGTATATGTTAGCTGCTCAGTTGTGTCCGACTCTTAGTGATCCCATGGACTGTAGCCTGCCAGGCTCCTCTGTCCATGGGATCCTCCAGGCTAGGATACTGGAGTGGGTAGCCATTCCCTCTTTCAGGGGATCTTCTTGACCCATGGATCCAACCCAGGTCTCCTGTATTGCAGAAAGATTCTTTACCATCTGAGCAACCAGGGAAGGTTTCCGTATTAAATTCTGTTTTTATAGCTTTTCCTATGTCTGCTTTTTCTCAAAACCATCAGCTCATTATAATTCATATGCTTAAGAAGGATATTTGGGAGTGACATATTCTGGTATACTTTGTTAGAAATGGCAGTATAGTATACCCAAGTATAGTGAAGTAAATTTTTACTAAGTGAAAAAAAAATGTTTTTCAAAAACACTGATTACCGGGGAGTTTGTTAAAAGTATTAAAGAGAATTCATAAGGTTAACAAGCAGGCGTTAAAAATACATTTTCTCTTTAAATAGGGTAAATTGATGAAAATGTAAACAGTGCAAGGAGGTTCCAAAATGCCATTTATGGCATTGCATACATTAATTTGAAAGAGTATATGCTTTTATCTGTTCACCAAAATACCAAATAGCTACTAGCAGTGATCCGTGAATTATTACTTTATCACCTGCCTTTTCTGTATATTTTACACAACATTCGTGTTTTGTGCTCGCATTCAAAAGCAATTGCTAAAGTTTTAAAACAAGGTAAAAAAAGAGTCACCACAGAACAAAGGAACAGAGGCCTCTTTTTTTTTTTTTTTTTGGTCTAATTCCCCTCCCCCACGTAAGGCGTGACTTCCCGCCTCCTTCTTTCTTCAGGTTCTCAGTTCGGTCCGCCAACAGACATATAAAGGGGCATCGCGAGGCCTTCAAGTTGGGCTTTATCGACTCTCCGAGTCTTCGCCATGTCTGGTCGTGGTAAAGGAGGAAAGGGTCTGGGAAAAGGAGGCGCCAAGCGCCATCGCAAAGTTCTTCGTGATAACATCCAGGGCATTACCAAGCCTGCTATTCGGCGCCTGGCTCGTCGTGGTGGTGTGAAGCGCATCTCCGGGCTCATCTACGAGGAGACCCGCGGGGTGCTGAAGGTGTTCCTGGAGAACGTGATACGCGACGCGGTCACCTACACCGAGCACGCCAAGCGCAAGACTGTCACCGCCATGGACGTGGTCTACGCGCTCAAGCGTCAGGGCCGCACCCTCTACGGCTTCGGCGGCTGAGTATCCGCGTTCTCCGGTATTCAACAAAAGGTCCTTTTAAGGGCCCCCCACTCTTTCACTTGAGGAGCCGTGATGCTTTGCTTTTGAGTTTTCCTCCTGTTTCTGCATGCTTCTTCAAACTGCTTGGGAGCACTATTTATTTACACTCTTTGTTGTGAGTGTTCAGTTATATTTTACGCTTCCAGGCAATGTTTTGAACATTTTATATTTTACTTTGTAACCTATTCAGTGGAATATTTGGTCTAATACCCTAGACATAAATGGAAGCAAATATATCACCCAAATAGCAAGATTTAACCAGAGTGGTATTTCTTTACCAAGGGAGAGAGACTCAGTTTAGACATGAAGTCTTAACGGTTCGATCAGTGATAGCTCTGTATGTCCTCACGAAGTAAACCTATGATTGTTCAATAGTCATTAACGATAGTGGGGAAGGATGATAAAAGTACAGGCTCACTGTAATATCCGGCAGAACAGTTGGTGAGGGTGGGATGCAATTAGAAAGGATTTCAACAAAAACAAAATCATATTACAGAAATATTCTCTACAATGAAAAAATACAAGGCAGCTTTATGAACCAGAACGACTTTAAAAGAACCTTGGTACAGAATTGGAAAGGAATAAGATTGAAATTGGAATAAATTGGAAAGGAATAATATTAGGAAATCCAGACCTAAACTCTGAAGGAGGTCTTAGCATTTATTTTCCTAGAATCTTAGAAGCTATAGAAAGAAACCCAAGGTCAAGAGGGAAACCTTGACTAATGTAGACACACATTCCAAAGAGTGATTGCCTCAGTTCAGTTCAGTCGCTCAGTCGTGTCTGACTGCCACCCTATGGACTGCAGTACACCAGGCCTCCCTGTCCATCACTAACACCCAGAGCCTACTCAAACTCAGGTCCATTGTTCAGTGATGCCATCCAACCATCTCATCCTCTGTCGTCCCCTTCTCCTGCCCTCAATATTTCCCAGCATCAGGGTCTTTTCCAATGAAAAGACCTTCAGTTCTTCGCATCAGGTGGCCAAAATATTGGAGTTTCAGCTTCAGCATCAGTCCTTCCAAAGAATATTCAGGACTGATTTCCTTTAGGATAGACTGGTTAGATCTCTTTGCAGTCCAAGGGACTCTCAAGTCTTTTCCAACAATACAGTTCAAAAGCATCAATTCTTCGGTGCTCAGCTTTCTTTATAGTCCAACTCTTACATCCATACATGACTACTGGAAAAACCATAGCCTTGACTAGATGGATCTTTGTTGGTAAAGTAATATCTCTGCATTTTAATATGCTGTCTAGGTTAGCCATAGCTTTTCTTCCAAGGAGCATCTGTAGTCATCATCAGCAGTGATTTTGGAGCCCCCAGAAATAAAGTCTGTCAGTGTTTCCATCGTTTACCCATCTATTTGCCATGAAGTGATGGGACCAGATGCCATGATCTTACTTTTCTGAATGTTGAGTCTTAAGCCAACTTTTTCACTCTTCTCTTCCACTTTCATCAAGAAGCTCTTTAGTTCTTCTTTGCTTTCTGCCATAAGGGTGGTGTCATCTGCATATCTGAGGTTATTGATATTTCTTCCGGCAATCTTGATTCCAGCTTGTGCTTCATCCAGTGCAGCATTTCTCATGATGTACACTGCATATAAGTTAAATAAGCAGAGTGACCATATACAGCATTGATGTACTCCTTTCCCGATTTGGAAGCAGTCTGTTGTTCCATATCCAGTTCTAACTATTGCTTCTTGTCCTGCATACAGATTTCTCAGAGGGCAGGTCAGGTGGTCTGGTATTCCCATCTCTTTAAGAATTTTCCACAGTTGGTAATGATCTACACAGTCAAAGGCTTTGCCATAGTTAATAAAGCAGAAATAGATGTTTTTTTGGAACTCTCTTGCTTTTTCGATGATCCAGTGGATGTTGGCAATTTGGTTTCTGGTTCCTCTGCCTTTTCTAAACCAGCTTGAACATCTGGAAGTTCATGGTTCACATACTGTTGAAGCCTGGCTCAGAGAATTTTTAGCATTACATTGCTAGCCTCGAAAGATGAGTACAATTGTGCAGCAGTTTGAACATTCTTTGGCATTGACTTTCTTTGGGATTGAAATGAAAACTGACCTTTTCCAGTCCTGTGGCCACTGCTGAGTTTTCCACATTTGCTGACATATTGAGTGCAGCACTTTCTCAGCATCCTCTTTTTAGGATTTAAAATAGCTCAACTGGAAATCCATCACCTCCATGAATGTTGTTCATAGTGATGCTTCCTCCGGCTTACTTGACTTCGCATTCCAAGATGTCTGGCTCTAGGTGAGTGATCACACTATTGTGTTTATCTGGGTCCTAAAGATCTTTTTTGTATAGTTCTTTGTATTCTTGCCATCTCTAATTAACATCTTCTGCTTCTGTTAGGTCCATACCATTTCTGTCCTTTATTGTGCTCATTTTTGCATGAAATGTTCTCTTGGTATCTCTAATTTTCTTGAGATCTCTAGTCTTTCCCATTCTATTGTTTTCCTCTATTTCTTTGCATTGATCACTAAGAAAGGGTAGCAATTGCCTATATGTAAAAAAAATGACAAAATGACTAGGTTTACATATTTTTATAGCTGAAGCTAAAAATTCCCTTGTCTCATCAATATTTAATCTTTGTAAAGTCAAATGCTAAATATTCATCTAGCCAGTCTCCCAACTCAGGAATATTTTTTCAACAACCCTAGCCCCATCTCTGAAACAATATCAAAGATAACAGGATCTCTGTTTCCCAGAAAGAGAGGGGGCTAACTTCCATTATTACAAGATTACAAATTGCCATGTCTACTAATTTTTGAGCAGATTGTATCCATTTAGCTGTATAAAAGAGAACGATTTCTCTCCTTGCTTTGCAATCCCTTTAGCAAAATTGCCTGTGATGTGCTTCACATTCTGGTTTAATGCTTATTTAGTAATAAAGCTTTTCTGTTTTAACTCCCTTTGTGCAGAGGTTTTTCTGAATTAGGAGTTATTACTTTTAGCTATATTCCTACATTTTCTGAGGATCCATTACCATTTTTGTGGCTTTCCATTGATGTCTTGAATAATTCTGACAGAAGTGTCTCAGTTCTTAAAAATTAACAAACAAAAACCCCCACAGAAAAAAAATCCTTAAATACTCAGTACATAATTTAATATTATCTTATATGTAATGTTTTAGTATTTGTCTTTAGAAATATATTATTATATTTATAGCCTGATTTCTTTTTGATATTACCTTCTCTAAATCTGGACCACCAAATTTTGAATAATGAAGCCATTAAGATATTACCTATTTAACACTTAAGGTTTGTTCTCTCATTTACATTTGTAATTAGGCATATATAATTGTGACAATTGTTCTGTTGTATATATTGTGCAATATTTGAAAAAAGAGGACAAATCAAAAACAGAAACTATACATCCCTAAATTAACCAGGTAAAATGTTATCAATGTAAATGTTTAACAGTTATACTTTTTAAGTTGGGTGGACCATACTTGCATGCATATAAAGGACACATTGCCAACAGATTTTGTTCCTAAGTATAAATACCTTCTCACTGGGAGGCAACAGTAGCAAACACTTACAGCATATATTAAAGGGGAAATGTCAATAACCTCACTATAAAGTGGAAGTGAAATCGTTCAGTCGTGTCCGACTCTTTGCGACCCCGTGGACTCCCACCAGGCTCCTCCGTCCATGGGATTCTCCAGGCAAGAATACTGGAGTGGGTTGCCATTTCCTTCTCCAGGGGAATCTTCCCAACCCAGGGATCGAAGCCAGGTCTCCCACATTGCAGGCAGACGCTTTAACCTCTGAGCCACCGGGGAAGCCCGACCTCACTATAATACCATACCTATACTGGGGATTCTATCCCACTCTATACTGACAATATAATTACTATTATACATTGACCAGACTGATGGCTGCTGTTTTTCTTTACAGTTATCTCTAAGGCTCCTGCTACAAAATATTGGGTTTCCCTTGTGACTCAGCTGGGAAAGAATCTGCCTGCAATGTGGGAGACCTGGGTTCGATCACTGGGTTTGGAAGATCTCCTGGGGAAGGGAAAGGCTACCCACTTCAGTATCCTGGCCTGGAGAATTCCATGGACTATAGTCTNGTCTAATTCCCCTCCCCCACGTAAGGCGTGACTTCCCGCCTCCTTCTTTCTTCAGGTTCTCAGTTCGGTCCGCCAACAGACATATAAAGGGGCATCGCGAGGCCTTCAAGTTGGGCTTTATCGACTCTCCGAGTCTTCGCCATGTCTGGTCGTGGTAAAGGAGGAAAGGGTCTGGGAAAAGGAGGCGCCAAGCGCCATCGCAAAGTTCTTCGTGATAACATCCAGGGCATTACCAAGCCTGCTATTCGGCGCCTGGCTCGTCGTGGTGGTGTGAAGCGCATCTCCGGGCTCATCTACGAGGAGACCCGCGGGGTGCTGAAGGTGTTCCTGGAGAACGTGATACGCGACGCGGTCACCTACACCGAGCACGCCAAGCGCAAGACTGTCACCGCCATGGACGTGGTCTACGCGCTCAAGCGTCAGGGCCGCACCCTCTACGGCTTCGGCGGCTGAGTATCCGCGTTCTCCGGTATTCAACAAAAGGTCCTTTTAAGGGCCCCCCACTCTTTCACTTGAGGAGCCGTGATGCTTTGCTTTTGAGTTTTCCTCCTGTTTCTGCATGCTTCTTCAAACTGCTTGGGAGCACTATTTATTTACACTCTTTGTTGTGAGTGTTCAGTTATATTTTACGCTTCCAGGCAATGTTTTGAACATTTTATATTTTACTTTGTAACCTATTCAGTGGAATATTTGGTCTAATACCCTAGACATAAATGGAAGCAAATATATCACCCAAATAGCAAGATTTAACCAGAGTGGTATTTCTTTACCAAGGGAGAGAGACTCAGTTTAGACATGAAGTCTTAACGGTTCGATCAGTGATAGCTCTGTATGTCCTCACGAAGTAAACCTATGATTGTTCAATAGTCATTAACGATAGTGGGGAAGGATGATAAAAGTACAGGCTCACTGTAATATCCGGCAGAACAGTTGGTGAGGGTGGGATGCAATTAGAAAGGATTTCAACAAAAACAAAATCATATTACAGAAATATTCTCTACAATGAAAAAATACAAGGCAGCTTTATGAACCAGAACGACTTTAAAAGAACCTTGGTACAGAATTGGAAAGGAATAAGATTGAAATTGGAATAAATTGGAAAGGAATAATATTAGGAAATCCAGACCTAAACTCTGAAGGAGGTCTTAGCATTTATTTTCCTAGAATCTTAGAAGCTATAGAAAGAAACCCAAGGTCAAGAGGGAAACCTTGACTAATGTAGACACACATTCCAAAGAGTGATTGCCTCAGTTCAGTTCAGTCGCTCAGTCGTGTCTGACTGCCACCCTATGGACTGCAGTACACCAGGCCTCCCTGTCCATCACTAACACCCAGAGCCTACTCAAACTCAGGTCCATTGTTCAGTGATGCCATCCAACCATCTCATCCTCTGTCGTCCCCTTCTCCTGCCCTCAATATTTCCCAGCATCAGGGTCTTTTCCAATGAAAAGACCTTCAGTTCTTCGCATCAGGTGGCCAAAATATTGGAGTTTCAGCTTCAGCATCAGTCCTTCCAAAGAATATTCAGGACTGATTTCCTTTAGGATAGACTGGTTAGATCTCTTTGCAGTCCAAGGGACTCTCAAGTCTTTTCCAACAATACAGTTCAAAAGCATCAATTCTTCGGTGCTCAGCTTTCTTTATAGTCCAACTCTTACATCCATACATGACTACTGGAAAAACCATAGCCTTGACTAGATGGATCTTTGTTGGTAAAGTAATATCTCTGCATTTTAATATGCTGTCTAGGTTAGCCATAGCTTTTCTTCCAAGGAGCATCTGTAGTCATCATCAGCAGTGATTTTGGAGCCCCCAGAAATAAAGTCTGTCAGTGTTTCCATCGTTTACCCATCTATTTGCCATGAAGTGATGGGACCAGATGCCATGATCTTACTTTTCTGAATGTTGAGTCTTAAGCCAACTTTTTCACTCTTCTCTTCCACTTTCATCAAGAAGCTCTTTAGTTCTTCTTTGCTTTCTGCCATAAGGGTGGTGTCATCTGCATATCTGAGGTTATTGATATTTCTTCCGGCAATCTTGATTCCAGCTTGTGCTTCATCCAGTGCAGCATTTCTCATGATGTACACTGCATATAAGTTAAATAAGCAGAGTGACCATATACAGCATTGATGTACTCCTTTCCCGATTTGGAACCAGTCTGTTGTTCCATATCCAATTCTAACTATTGCTTCTTGTCCTGCATACAGATTTCTCAGAGGGCAGGTCAGGTGGTCTGGTATTCCCATCTCTTTAAGAATTTTCCACAGTTGGTAATGATCTACACAGTCAAAGGCTTTGGCATAGTTAATAAAGCAGAAGTAGATGGTTTTTTGGAACTCTCTTGCTTTTTCGATGATCCAGTGGATGTTGGCAATTTGGTTTCTGGTTCCTCTGCCTTTTCTAAACCAGCTTGAACATCTGGAAGTTCATGGTTCACATACTGTTGAAGCCTGGCTCAGAGAATTTTTAGCATTACATTGCTAGCCTCGAAAGATGAGTACAATTGTGCAGCAGTTTGAACATTCTTTGGCATTGACTTTCTTTGGGATTGAAATGAAAACTGACCTTTTCCAGTCCTGTGGCCACTGCTGAGTTTTCCACATTTGCTGACATATTGAGTGCAGCACTTTCTCAGCATCCTCTTTTTAGGATTTAAAATAGCTCAACTGGAAATCCATCACCTCCATGAATGTTGTTCATAGTGATGCTTCCTCCGGCTTACTTGACTTCGCATTCCAAGATGTCTGGCTCTAGGTGAGTGATCACACTATTGTGTTTATCTGGGTCCTAAAGATCTTTTTTGTATAGTTCTTTGTATTCTTGCCATCTCTAATTAACATCTTCTGCTTCTGTTAGGTCCATACCATTTCTGTCCTTTATTGTGCTCATCTTTGCATGAAATGTTCTCTTGGTATCTCTAATTTTCTTGAGATCTCTAGTCTTTCCCATTCTATTGTTTTCCTCTATTTCTTTGCATTGATCACTAAGAAAGGGTAGCAATTGCCTATATGTAAAAAAAATGACAAAATGACTAGGTTTACATATTTTTATAGCTGAAGCTAAAAATTCCCTTGTCTCATCAATATTTAATCTTTGTAAACTCAAATGCTAAATATTCATCTAGCCAGTCTCCCAACTCAGGAATATTTTTTCAACAACCCTAGCCCCATCTCTGAAACAATATCAAAGATAACAGGATCTCTGTTTCCCAGAAAGAGAGGGGGCTAACTTCCATTATTACAAGATTACAAATTGCCATGTCTACTAATTTTTGAGCAGATTGTATCCATTTAGCTGTATAAAAGAGAACGATTTCTCTCCTTGCTTTGCAATCCCTTTAGCAAAATTGCCTGTGATGTGCTTCACATTCTGGTTTAATGCTTATTTAGTAATAAAGCTTTTCTGTTTTAACTCCCTTTGTGCAGAGGTTTTTCTGAATTAGGAGTTATTACTTTTAGCTATATTCCTACATTTTCTGAGGATCTATTACCATTTTTGTGGCTTTCCATTGATGTCTTGAATAATTCTGACAGAAGTGTCTCGGTTCTTAAAAATTAACAAACAAAAACCCCCACAGAAAAAAAATCCTTAAATACTCAGTACATAATTTAATATTATCTTATATGTAATGTTTTAGTATTTGTCTTTAGAAATATATTATTATATTTATAGCCTGATTTCTTTTTGATATTACCTTCTCTAAATCTGGACCACCAAATTTTGAATAATGAAGCCATTAAGATATTACCTATTTAACACTTAAGGTTTGTTCTCTCATTTACATTTGTAATTAGGCATATATAATTGTGACAATTGTTCTGTTGTATATATTGTGCAATATTTGAAAAAAGAGGACAAATCAAAAACAGAAACTATACATCCCTAAATTAACCAGGTAAAATGTTATCAATGTAAATGTTTAACAGTTATACTTTTTAAGTTGGGTGGACCATAATTGCATGCATATAAAGGACACATTGCCAACAGATTTTGTTCCTAAGTATAAATACCTTCTCACTGGGAGGCAACAGTAGCAAACACTTACAGCATATATCAAAGGGGAAATGTCAATAACCTCACTATAAAGTGGAAGTGAAATTGTTCAGTCGTGTCCGACTCTTTGCGACCCCGTGGACTCCCACCAGGCTCCTCCGTCCATGGGATTCTCCAGGCAAGAATACTGGAGTGGGTTGCCATTTCCTTCTCCAGGGGAATCTTCCCAACCCAGGGATCGAACCCAGGTCTCCCACATTGCAAGCAGACGCTTTAACCTCTGAGCCACCGGGGAAGCCCGACCTCACTATAATACCATACCTATACTGGGGATTCTATCCCACTCTATAATGACAATATAATTACTATTATACATTGACCAGACTGATGGCTGCTGTTTTTCTTTACAGTTATCTCTAAGGCTCCTGCTACAAAATATTGGGTTTCCCTTGTGACTCAGCTGGGAAAGAATCTGCCTGCAATGTGGGAGACCTGGGTTCGATCACTGGGTTTGGAAGATCTCCTGGGGAAGGGAAAGGCTACCCACTTCAGTATCCTGGCCTGGAGAATTCCATGGACTATAGTCTGTGGAGTTACAAAGAGTTGGACACAACTGAGTGACTTTCACAAAATATAGATCTGAAATTGAGGTTTTCAGAAGAAGCATCAAAAAAGCTTTAAAAAATAACTGTACCTGATACTGTCAAGCTCTACTACAGGATTTCTTTAAGATTTTCCAAGCCATATCAGAAGCAGGGTGCTTAATCCAAAATCAACAAAGCAAGAGTTAATCACACTGGGCTGAATGAACTGATTTGATTATGGCTAAAAGTCCTTTATTAAAACCTTCTTAAAAAAAAAAAGGCCAAACATTTTTACTTTTGCTACCTTTTTCTAACTGAGTCCTCAAATTTTAGAAAAATATTTAGGTAACTAACTTTTGATAAACTGTCAGGAATACTAACAATGTTTTTGAAAATATAAAATACACATTGGCTAGGCTGTGTTTACAAAACAGTACAGAAGAGTGATTGGATTTTGTTAAAACTCCTTTTTCATAGCAATGTGATTATTAACACAGGCTTAAAACTAAGCGTGAAAGTGTTAGTTGCTCGGTCGTGTCTGACTCTTTGCGACACCATAGACAGTAATCTGCCAGGCTCCTCCGTCCATGGGATTTTCCAGGCAAGAATACTGGAGTGAGTAGCCATTCCCTTCTCCAGGGGATCTTCCTGACCCAGGAATTCAACCCGAATCTCCTTCGTCTCCTAAACAAGAAGGAAGGCCTTCATCCCTTTTCACAACCGTGTCGTATAAACAGACCAACTTGTTGGTTCAATGGTTAAGAATCTACCTGTGCTCTAGAAATCCAAGAGCCACAACTACTGAGCCCCTGTGCAGCAACTACTGAAGACCACAAGCCCTAGAACCCGTGCTCCACAAGAGAGTAGCCCCAGCTGTCTGCAAGTAGAGAAAGCCTGCATTTAGTAACAAAAACTCAGCACAGCCAGTAATAAATAAAAATACATATTTTTTAAAAAGCAGACCAAGTTGAACAAAAGATACAAATTTAAATGTTCTATTATATACCTATCTAAGAGTCTGGTCATGTTTGATCAAATTATTGATCTTGGCTTCCTAAACATCTTGAAATATGTATTTCTTATACTATTTGCAGAGCTGTAATTCTGCTGCAAAGGAACAAGTGAAACTCAAAAGATGCATTAAGTATTTTACATGATTCAGCGGTTGTCCATCTCCTTGAACCCTTATTTTAAGCTTTAACTGACCCCATGTCTTTCTCCTTGTCTCAAGCTGTATGTGTAAATTTATTTTTTAAAAATCAGGCATCTCTAGCATTTTAATTTGATTTGAGTCTTTTTATGGCCTGGGAGAACTTGCCTCATAGTTTCGTTGGAGGCTCCCAAGGCATCAAGGTAATTTCCCACAGGTTGGTGGGGGATGAAATATGGAAACAGGGAAAACACTAAGGACATTAAAGCAAGTAAACTAGGAGAGAAAAGATAGTCCTCTCACCAAGGTGGGAGCATGATGGTACTGAGAACTGATGTTTCCATATATATTTTGAAGGAAAAATCAGGAAGATTTCTGGAAGAATTGAATGGAGAAGAATGAAGTCATTATCAATTAAATCAGGGAGTGATTTAATGAAAGATTAGGAGGGAATACCAAAGATTCTAGTTTGGGCATGTTAATTTTAGGATGTCAAACATCCACGTGAAGAAAGCAATTTGGGGATAGGAGGAATTTCCTGGCAGTCCGACAGTCACAATTCAGCACTTTCACTGCTGAGGCCCTGGTCAGAGAACAAAGAGCACAAGTCACTTGACCAAAATAAATAAATAAATAAAAAAGACAGGAAAGAAAGAAAGAAATTAAGGTTATGTCTGTCTGGAGTTTAAGAGAGAAGCCTGCGTTGGCAATATAAAGTTGGAAGTCATTGATATACAGATGGTATTTAAAGTCTAAGCTTGGTCAGATCTTCAAGGGGGTGAGTATAGAGCAAGAAGCATTAAAACTTAGACCTGTATCCCCCAACATTAAGGGTCTGTGGAGAAGAGATGAACTAACAAAAGATACAGAGCCTCTGATAAAACAGAACCAAGTGAAAAAAGCATATCAAAGAGAAATTATAGGATCAGTTATGTCAGTGTTTCCAATAGATTAAGTAAAATGAAGATTAGCTATTGGCCATTGGATGTATCAATAGGAAAATGATTTTGATGATTTTATATTACTTTACTTTCTGTCTTTTCTCTAGTAGAAAAAAAGTGGGGACTTTTCACCCTCGTAATATCACCAGTGCCAAGTACAATGTCTGAAATCTGGCAGTTATTCAATAATTAATAAATAAATGAATTAGTTAACTAACATTCTTGCTGCTGTCGATGGAGAGCTCTTCTTACTGACTGTCCTACAGTGTACTCACTAGGGTAGAGTCCTGAGCAAGCAATGGAACTGTGTTAAGCAATATATGTTAATTCTCAGGGCATTTAGTCACAATATATATTTTTCTATTTGTTAAAGTTTTAAAGACTATGGTTTCTTTTTAAGGGTAGTTTTCCTAGTATAGCTGGAAAGGAAAGCCAGGCTGTTTACCTAGGTTTCTGATGCCTCGATTCTATAACCACTCAACCTAGCAGATGTTTATATTAAGATCTTTCTATGCAACAAACTTTAATTCATTGACCACAAATAAAATAAACCCTTGAATTTGAACTCAATCCTCTCTTGGGAGAAAAGTAAGAACTTGAAATCCTGGACAAGACCTCTCATTGCAACAAAGAAAGATTGATGCTTTATCTCTTAATTTGGGTCTGAACCTTGGGGCTGAGAGTTCCACAGCCTTTGATTGCATTCTCTTAAAGTTGAAACTGATGAAAAAAATGATATTAAAAACCAAAGTTTGACCTTAGATTTTAAAAGGCCTGTGGAACCAGGAGAAATGAGAGGTGCTAATAAGTTGTATTTGAGAAGACACAATCCCATAGATTCTGATAACTGGTCTAGGGAAACATCAGTTATTAATATTTAAACAAACAACTTTCTCATAGTAACTCTTATGAGACTCCACATAAGAGAGAGATCTCATGCCCATATGATGTCTGGGTTCCTTTCTGGTAGTTAAATTCTATGCCATTCAAAAAAATGAGAGGTTGATAGAAAGGGAGAACAGGGAGTAAGAGAAAAACAAAAATTACAGCTAACCTATCAGTTATGCTGTGATCATCCTCAGAAAGCTAAGGAAGGCTCCTCCTCCTCCCCTTTATTTACCACCCAGATTGTGAATACAAATGAACAGAATAATATTGGAGAAATAATCAAAGTGATCCTTATCACTCAATTGTATAAATGGAGAAGCTAAGGCCCAGAAAAAATATATAACTTAAAACTCATTATCACAAAGGAATGATGGTATAGGTTTAATCCCAAATCATCTGCTCCTAATGATTATGCTTAAACTTTTCACCATCTTGTACCCCTTTAGTTGATTTCAATAGTAAAATCACAGTAAGTCAGAAAGAGAAAAACAAATATCGAGTATTAATTCATATATATGGAATCTAGAAAGATGGTACTGATGGACCTATTTGCAGGACAGCAATAGAGACAAAGACCTAGAGAACAGATTTGTGGATATAGTGAGGGAAGGAGAGGGTGGGATGAATTGATTAGCGTTGAAACATATACATTCAGTCCAGTTCATTTCAGTCATTCAGTCGTGTCCGACTCTGCGACCCCATGAATCGCAGCACACCAGGCCTCCCTGTCCATCACCAACTCCCAGAGTTCACTCGGACTCAAGTCCATCGAGTCCATGATGCCATCCAGCCATCTCATCCTCTGCCATCCCCTTCTCCTCCTGCCCCTAATCTCTCCCAGCATCAGAGTCTTTTCCAGTGAGTCAACACTTTGCATGAGGTGGCCAAAGTACTGGAGTTTCAGCTTTAGCATCATTCCTTCCAAAGAAATCCCAGGGCTGATTTCCTTCAGAATGGACTGGTTGGATCTCCTTGCAGTTCAAGAGACTCTTTTGAACAACACAGTTCAAAAGCATCAATTCTTCGTCACTCAGCTTTCTTCACAGTCCAACTCTCACATCCATACATGACCACTGGAAAAATAATAGCCTTGACTAGACCGACCTTCGGAGAAGGCAATGGCACCCCACCCAGTGTTCTTGCCTGGAGAATCCCAGGGACAGGGGAGCCTGGTGGGCTGCCGTCTGTGGGGTCGCACAGAGTCGGACACAACTGAAGCGACTTAGCAGCAGCAGCAGATGGACCTTTATTGGCAAAGTAATGTCTCTGCTTTTCAATATGCTATCTTGGTTGGTCATAACTTTTCTTCCAAGGAGTAAGAGTCTTTTAATTTCATGGCTGCAATCACCATCTGCAGTGATTTTGGAGCCCCCCCAAAATAAAGTCTGACACTGTTTCTACTGTTTCCCCATCTATTTCCCATGAAGTGATGGGACCCGTGATCTTACTTTTCTGAATATTGACCTTTAAGCCAACTTTTTCACTCTTCTCTTTCACTTTCATCAAGAAGCTTTTTAGTTCCTCTTCACTTTCTCCATAAAGGTGTTATCATCTGCATATCTCAGGTTATTGATATTTCTCCCGGCAAACTTGATTCCAGCTTGTGCTTCTTCCAGCCCAGTGTTTCTCATGATGTACTCTGCATAGAAGTTAAATAAGCAGGGTGACAGTACACAGCCTTGATGACCTCCTTTTCCTATTTGGAACCAGTCTGTTCCATGTCCAGTTCTAACTGTTGCTTCCTGACCTGCATATAGGTTTCTCAAGAGACAGGTCAGGTGGTCTGGTATTCCCATCTCTTTCAGAATTTTCCAGTTTATTGTGATCCACACAGTCAAAGGCTTTGGTATAGGCAATATGGGTCTGCTTAGTGATGCCAAAGCAGACTTTTCACAAGATGAAAATAAGTACATTTTTCATGAACATGTTTACATTAGTGACCAAAAAATTTAAGAAAAAATGTCTAAATAAAACATTTGCACTGCATATGTGGGCCAGAAATTTTGTGCTTTTACTTTATCTGAATTCATTACTATAACTGTCCCTTCTCAATTCTTACCAGCAGTGGTTCATTTCACCAAATACATAAACACCTAATGAGGACCAATTATGAACCTCGCCTTTAAAAAAACCACTAAAAATAATTTTAAAATATTCTTTTTAAACTCTTAACTCACTTGATTTTATGAATATACTAATTTCAAGTGTTCTCCCAGACTTCCTTGTAGTCCAGTGGTTAAGAATTCCCCTGTCAATGCAGGGAGCATGGGTTTGATCGCTGGTCCTGAAAGATTCCGCATGGCACGGGGCAACCAAGCCCATGTGCCACAACTACTAAGCCTGTGCCCTAAAGCCCTCGAGCCACAACTATTGATCCAAGACGCTGCAACTACCGACAAGTGTCGGTGCCAGACTCGATTGTACTTTACTTCTTGTTACTGAACGGAATGTTAACGAAATTTTCAAAGTATCCTACTCTTAATAGGATGGCTTAAATACAATAAAAAAAAATTCTTTTAAGGTACTTGGTATCAAAAACTTCTATCTTGACAAGCTACCTCCATTAGCTAGTCATGCAACTTTAGGCCCCAACCAACCTAATACGAATATATGTTAAGATAAAAGCTTGACGGGGCACGGGATCTCGCTGTACAAGATGGGACTGGGTGCGCATGTGGCCTGGAGCAGAAACGCGACAGCCTTTTAGACCAAAGTATTAAGTGTATGGCACCCCACCCCAGTACTCTTGCCTGGAAAATCCAATGGACGGAGTAGCCTGGTGGGCTGCAGTCCATGGGATCGCTAACAGTCGGACAGACTGAGCGACTTCACTTTCACTTTTCTCTTTCATGCATTGGAGAAGGGAATGGCAACCCACTCCAGTATTCTTGCCTGGAGAATCCCAGGGATTGGGGAGCCTGGTGGGCTGCCATCTATGGGGTCACAGAGTCGGACACGACTGAAGTGACTTAGCAGCAGCAGCATTAAGTGTATGCTTCGCACTTGACAAAACGAGAATTACAGCTCCTTACAAGGGCAATTGGGAAGCCCTGAAAAGGGCCTTTTGTTAAGTGAATGGAAACAAAATCAACACTTAGCCGCCGAAACCGTAGAGGGTGCGGCCCTGACGCTTGAGCGCGTAGACCACGTCCATGGCGGTGACAGTCTTGCGCTTGGCGTGCTCGGTGTAGGTGACCGCGTCGCGGATCACGTTCTCCAGGAACACCTTCAGCACCCCGCGGGTCTCCTCGTAGATGAGCCCGGAGATGCGCTTCACACCACCACGACGAGCCAGGCGCCGAATGGCAGGCTTGGTAATGCCCTGGATATTATCACGAAGAACTTTGCGGTGGCGCTTGGCGCCTCCTTTTCCCAGACCCTTTCCCCCTTTGCCGCGACCAGACATATCAAAGACCCCAAAACCTGATAAACCCTACCTTCCAAGCCTCGCGATGCAACTTTATACGTCTGTTTGCGGACCGAACTGAGAACCTGAAGAAAGGAGGAGGCGGGACGTCACGTCTTAAGTGGGGGAGGGGAATTGGGCCAAAAGGGGAAAAAAAAAAAAAGGCCTTCTCTTGTTCTTTTGTGTTATGGTAACTTTTGTTACCTTAATATTTAGAATTGCTTTTGAATGAGAGCGAAATCGCACCACACACGGATCTCCCCTAGTAGCTAATTTGGTATTTTGGTGAAAAGATAAAAGCGCAGACTCCTAGAAAATGTATGCTATTCTGTATATGGCCTTCTAAAACCTCTTTATACTGGTATATTTAAATCAACTCCCCTTGAGTTTTTAATAACAAGTTAATGTCTTGCTTTTGAATGAGAGCGAAATCGCACCACACACGGATCTCCCCTAGTAGCTAATTTGGTATTTTGGTGAAAAGATAAAAGCGCAGACTCCTAGAAAATGTATGCTATTCTGTATATGGCCTTCTAAAACCTCTTTATACTGGTATATTTAAATCAACTCCCCTTGAGTTTTTAATAACAAGTTAATGTCTGCTTATTATTGCTTATGAATTTTCCATAGCAGTTTTAAACAGTTCTCTACCAATTCCTTAATCAGCAAGATTTTTTAATATAATTTTTTTGCTGCTCTTGAAATACCACCTTTAACATTCTTGGAACTAGTATAAAATTCTATTCTATTACAGTTTCCAAATAATCTATTTGTTACATTCAGAATTAATTTTGAGATGATAGATTATATTTTGTCTTTGATCAACTGTCCACCCAGCAAGATTTACAGATTTATTTCCCACTAAGAGTATCCTCTTTAATGTAATTTCTGTAATATACTGAGAAAATTTGTCCTTCCTAGTGAGTTTCCATTAGAATGTTTTCAACATTGCAAAATGTTTCAAGAAAAAAGAAAACTCCTTTGGGCTTTTCAGAGGCACCAGGCTTTCCTGCTAACATAGAGAAGGTGCATTGTTTCAAAGAGAACTGAAGACGTGAAGGAAATTTAAAGTTTTCCAATTCTTCACTCTTAAACTGGCACAAGAGAAAGGACTGAGGATTATTTTTCAAACTGCTCTTTAGCCATCTACTACCTTTAACCATGCTTATCATTTTACAGTTTTTTTATGGAAGGTGGTGGAGCAGGGTGGGGTAAATTGCAAAGAGAGGGATCTAGAAGAGAACCTAGAAAACTTAAAAACTATGCTGTGGCATGACGAGTCATCAAGTTCTGTTAGTCCTCTATCTTAAAATTACTGTACATCCCAACTATAAAGGTTGAGATTTTAATAATGCATGAGATTCTGGGGCGGCTGCAGCTTGGAGAGCAAGCACTCAACACACACTGGTGGTGAAATCGGCCTCCTTGTCATCTAATATCTAAAACTACTAGATCCGCCTCTTCAATTTCAAACGCAGTTAAGTAGATAAGTAGTGAAAAGTTGCAACCAGGAGAGCCGTGAGCCACACTGGGTTTCATGACCTCCAGAGAAGAGGATTTCGATCAGGGGTCAGAGACAAGGCTTGATCACTTGAAACTTATGTGAAATTAAAATTTATTAACGTATACAGGGACAAATGAAGCTTCTGACATCAAAAAGGGGCATGAGGAAGGGACAGGGTGACCCCCTTGCTAGGTCTTCAGTTCAGTTCAGTTCAGTCGCTCAGTCGTGTCCGATTCTTTGCAAACTCATGAATCGCAGCACGTCAGGCCTCCCTGTCCATCACAAGCAGTTATATATCTGTTAAAAAATCATCTCAAATCTAATAGTTGCATCAGGCCCCTTTTCCATAACAGGCATTTTAAGATAGCACTGGCATAAAGTGAGTCATCCCCTGCCATAAAACAATTGACATGAAATTTAAACAAAGGCAGGTTACCTTTTTAACTACCATAACTTAAGAGAAAATTTCCTTGAGTAAGACAACAATGGTTTGTTGAGCCATTATCTGTTCAAGGTTTGAGTCCTAGGCTGAACCAACTTGAAGACAGACAGATTCTAAGGCAAATACATCGTTCATTAACACAGCTTAAGAAAAAGACTTCCATAAGAAAAACCCATTGGTTAGCTCAAGGTTTGGGAAAAGTTTAAGTTCAGGCAGAACCAGGTGTCACCATGACAACACAAAAGAAACCTTTTAATTTTGTATAGAGGTGGAAAAAAAAAAAAAANTGGGGGAGGGGGGGAGTGGGGGAGTGGTTATTCAATAAGCAATTAAAACGTGAAGTGGTAGGAGAAGGGGACATTTCGGGTGCAGAGGAAACACAGATGGAGCACACGAGCCTAGATAAAGGAGCCAATGAAGGCCTGGGTAAGAAGGGCTGAAAGGTCTAAGTTAATATTTGAGGAATGAACAGAGAATCAGAACTGGAGGCAAAATGAAGGGCAAAAACGTTTTGCTGGTAGTAAATACAGAAAGGACAAGAAAATGGTAGAAATGATTGTATCATGGCTTGTGACTAGAAGGTATTTTGGAGGGATGAGTGTGACAGGAACGGTGACAAACGAGGTTGGAGGTGTGGGCAGGTTGTTAGGTTTCAACAGTCATGAAAATGTGGGGAGCTGCCCCCAGCAAAGTGGAAAGAACTCGTCCTGTACTGGAATTCTTAAAGGTGATAGCAAGGGCTGCTCACTCCTGGGTTGCTACCCACAGTTTGAAGAACAGTCCCACAGGATCACCTCGGTGCAGAGGTATTCCTAGCATAAGTCTAAGTACGAATTGAAGGGATTTGCAGTTATGACGGGAAGAGGTGGCCTGAAAGTGTTAAGGGCCCGGACTGCTAGTCCATCTATTCGCGCTCTGCTCCGGTGGGCTCAGATGCCTCCTTTGAGCGCCGTCTGTGAAGAGCCCAGCGGAGAGATAACAGAACCGCCCCTAAACGCCTTCTAATCACAAATTTATCGCGTCTCAGTTTAGACTCCCTTTCCCAGTTTTAAGGTAAAGTGGCCATTCTTTTAAAAACAAAGTTCTTTTGCCTGCTCACACAGATTTCTTTCTGGGAATAAAGCAAAGGGAGACAGCGGAGAGACGGCGCCTCCGCATCCGGACCTGGGCAGACCTGGGCACGGGTTATAGGACCGGTGGCTTCTCCTGGTGGTGCTGGATTCTGAACACAGCTTCGCTCAGCATCCATTGGGCTCCGAGTTCCCATTAGAGAAGACTCTGTTACTATTGCGCGTTAATACTGACGCATGGTGGGTTGGATTACAAGGGAAAAGGTTGGGTTAAGGGACGAGATTGCAGAAGTAAAAACGAACACGGAAACAACCAGAAAGGTCCCACCGAGATTTGAACTCGGATCGCTGGATTCAAAGTCCAGAGTGCTAACCATTACACCATGGGGCCCATGAGAAAAGGTTTTGAAAAAGTATCTCTTGTGGCAAATATTCATCTTTGAGTCACTAGATGCCAATTACCAAAATTTAAACAACGTGAACTCCCCCAAACCCCCAACAAAATTGTACTTTCCGGAGGGGTCATTTTGAAAATGTGTGGGTGTTTTGGTTATCTTAACGGCTTAGTGGCACAACTGGTTTTCAGGTCAGGGCCAAATGCTGGAAGTCCAGTAATGCTCAGGACATTCCTATACCGAGAATTATCCTTAGAACAGCATAACTTTTGTAAAACATTTTCATCTGGATTTTCAAGGATCTTTTCTAAGGGTGAAGTCCCTGCTTCCAACTTTGTACCCTCTTGCTTAATCATCTTCTCATATACAACTGGTAGTGCTGTGTGGGACCTTGTTAGGATTTTTATTCTGAGATAGGATGACTTTTATTCTGAGATAGGATGTCACAACTTCTGGTTAGGTGTCCTGAGGCACTCCTCTTTGGAATGTATGAGACTTCTGATCATTCTGAAGCCACCACAGTTAGGGAACCAGATTACATAAAAGTGCTCAGGCTGGGAATTCCCTGGTCATCCAGTGAGACTCCGCACTTCCATTGATGTGCAACCAGATTGGATCCCTTGTCAGGGAAAAAGATCCCACAGGTCGAGTGGCCAAAAAAAAAAAAAAAAGTCCCCTGAATGTTAGTCTTAGCCCACAGCCAGTGTTGATTGCCAGACAAGCAAGCGAGTGAAGATGCTTTTAGATAATTCTAGCCCTCAGCAGTTTTCCTGTAAATCACAAATCAATGATCTTCTGCCTAAAGCCCCAGACATTTTAGAGCTGATAGCCATTGCAGCTGTGCTCTGACCTAATTACTGACCACAGACTCCATGAAGATTAATAAAATGTTTTGTGCCATCAAGTTTGGGCTGTTTAGCATGCAGGAACAGTAACCTGAACAGGTCTAGAAACAGGAATTTTCTTGACCTAATCTCTTAGTTTTGCCCAATGAGAGTGTTCCCAATATTTTGCCACCATAAGTAATGTGAACATCAGTGTCTTCCTATGGGCCAATTTGTTTGCCATATATTTTCAAAACTAAATGTTTGTTCACAGAATTGGCAGGCTCATGTGGGGTCTTTTGAGAACTGGATGATTAAAGATAAGAAAACTCCCCTTCTTTAGATAACCATCTAAGTGCTATGTCCTTTCATTATATTAAGCTGTTAAAAGACATTGGTTGG
Organism: Oreotragus oreotragus; assembly: GCA_006410675.1. Classification (NCBI taxonomy): domain Eukaryota; kingdom Metazoa; phylum Chordata; class Mammalia; order Artiodactyla; family Bovidae; genus Oreotragus; species Oreotragus oreotragus. The sequence continues at coordinate 34,052 of SJYX01016852.1, forward strand.
CATGTCATTGACTCAGTGTACATTCTAGTCTCTGGGCTTGGTGCTGGGGTATGGCTGAGAATAAGACTCCTTTGGTAGAACCCACCTCTTCAAGAAAGGCTTTATAACAGTTTTATTGTTGTTGTTGTTGTTGTTTTTTTTTCTGGATGTAGATCTTAACAGAGATGAAGTGATCTTCTCTTGCTTTGCAGGGTCTTTTTTTCAGCAGCTATCTAGAAAACTTGCAGGTTGTTGAGGCTCTATGCAGAAATTAAGTTGAACAAAGAGAAAAAGATGAGAAGTCAAAACTCCTCATCCCATGGCTTCCTCTGCTCCAGCCACAACAGCCTTTGGCAGGTCCCAAAACACACTAAGCAGGGGCCTGGTTTGGGTACTTGTTCCTTTTGCCTGGAACAGATTACCCCAGGTAGTGACTCACCACTTTATGCCAATGACTCCTCTGTGAGGCTTTGTCCACGTGCCTTCCTTAAAATTACCTTTCCCAAAGTCCTCTTTCCTTTCTTTATTTTTACCCACATCACCTATTAAGGAGCTGATATATTAAGAATTTTATTAATTTATTAATTATCTGGCTTTAAAAAGTGACCTAATGTGTTGTCAGATTCCCTTTCTCCTGTCCAATATGAAATTATGTGCCGGTATTTGAAACTACTGTCTGTTCTCAGCTAATAAAAATGTGGGAGTGTCACTTGATTTGTAAGAGACAGGTCCATGAAGTCCAAAAGTTAGACATTATTGCAGAGTCCTTAAATATAGATCAATGCAGTTTGCAATTCTGATTCCCTGGTTGCAAAGGTAAGAATGTTGTATTTGACATCTCTTTTTAACTGGTTAAGAAAAGGACTACTAGTTCCCTAATGGATTAGTGGTACTTTGGCTCAGCGGTTAAGGCGTCTGCCTCCAATGCGGGAGACCCAGGTTCGATCCTGGATCGGGAAGATCCCCTAAAGAAGGAAATGGCAACCCACTCCAGTATTCTTGCCTGGAGAATCCCATGGACGGAGAAAGCCTAGTAGGACCTTGGTGTAACATTCAGAGTGCTTGCTCAACCCTTTGCACTGCTCCCTTTTGCCCACTCCTGTAGACGTTAGTCCCACCAACATTCCCAGTGCCTTGAATGTGACACCTATGTTCTTACTTCATCTGCCCAGAATGCTGTTTTGTACACCACTCCCCTCTGCTGGTTACTATTACTTATTCTTTGCTCCTTGGGTTTTCCACATACATCTCTACTGAAGCATTTATTATCTTATTATTTCATTTGTTTGTTTACGGACAATGTGCACATGTGACTAAAAATTCAAAGTGCTTAAAAACATCACAATCAAAAAAGATTTTCTATCCATCCCTGCTTCTAGGCTATCCAGCATTCTTTCTACAAAAATAACCAATATTAGCAATTTGTGTAGTAGTCTTCTGGAGATATTTTAGATTCATACAAACCTATGTATACAAAAATCTACTGCACATTATCCTGTATCTTGCTTTTGGCACTTGACAGTAAATCATGGAGATCAACACTTATCAATACTTGAGGAAGCCATATAGTGGTTACAAGTACGGATTCTGAAGCTAGACTACATTCGAAAAGCCCCAAGTACGCATGTCTGCCTCCTTAGCGCAGTAGGCAGCGCGTCAGTCTCATAATCTGAAGGTCCTGAGTTCGAACCTCAGAGGGGGCAGCTGTTTTTAGGGCTGCTCAGGATGGCAACTCACTCCACTATTCTTGCCTGGAAATTTTCATGTACAGGGAGCATGGTGGACCACAGTCTATGGGGTTGCTAAGAGTGGNAGCGCAGTAGGCAGCGCGTCAGTCTCATAATCTGAAGGTCCTGAGTTCGAACCTCAGAGGGGGCAGCTGTTTTTAGGGCTGCTCAGGATGGCAACTCACTCCACTATTCTTGCCTGGAAATTTTCATGTACAGGGAGCATGGTGGACCACAGTCTATGGGGTTGCTAAGAGTGGGGCACGACTGTTACTAGCTGTACCTTTACAGGTAAGTTTCTTATAATCTCTGGACCTGTATTTTATAATCTGTAAAACAAATATAAACAGTAATTTAACTCAAAATATTGTTATAAAGAATAAGTGATTTAGTGTATACAAGGACATTTTGGGATTTCATCTATGTCTCAGCAGGTAAAGAATCCGCCTGCAATGCAGGAGACAGACCGTGGGTTTGATCCTTGGGTGGGGAAGATCCCTTGAAGAAGGAAATGGCAACCTATTCCAGTATTCTTGCCTGAAAAGTCCCACGGACAGAGGAATCTGGTGGGCTACAGTTCAAAGGGTTGCAGAGTCGGTCGCAGCAAAGCACACGGGGAAAGTTTTAGGACATTATCTGGCACACACTAAGCAGTAAATAGTGCTACTAATATTATGCAAAAGAGCCTTCAGATTTGTTTTTACCTGCAGGTAGAATGACATACTGTAATGTTCTACTTTATCGTTCACCATTCAGATTACTTCTAGTCTTTGGTACTACAAACTGGGCTGCTTGGAAAACTCTGTAACATGTCATTTTTCACATTTTCAAAAATGGTAAATTCCTAGAGATGAGGTTGCTGGGAGTAGGGATATGCATGTTTTTAAATATGCTGGATACCTCCCACTTTTCCTGTATGAAAGTTCTCCCAGTTTTCAAGGCCACCAGCAGTGACTGAGAATTAAGTTCAAGAACAGCCTTATTCAGAATTTTCCATTCTTATCCCAGCATACAGCGACCACCCTGTAGTGAACAGTAGATGCTGAATAATATTTATTAGTTAACTGGATGAAAGGATGGTTTAGGAAATACAGTTGAGTTTTGGTGGCAGCAAGAACACTTAAAATCCCTTTGGCGTTAAAACCCATTTAAATGTTTAAAATCTTGTTTGCTGTTATTCACTGAAGATTATTAGAAGACAGAATAGAAATAGTTATCTTTTACTGATCACTTTGAGCAGTTTTACTATTACAGAGATTTCTTTTAGAACCTGGAAAGCGTGGTAAAAGAAAAAAGTATTATTGAAAGTTTATTCTGTAAAGAAACAGGGTGTGTGGGGGGGGTGGGG
>SJYX01016852.1:39003-55732 GCA_006410675.1 Oreotragus oreotragus
CCGCCGGCTTGAAAGTACATCTCCGCCACCCCCACCCCCACTCCACTTTTGTCTTTAGAACTTCGATTTATCTGTACTCTCAACATGTTAAGGCCGTGCCAAGGCGGGGAGGGACTATAAATTACGGTAAGCCACAGTAAGTTCCTGTGTGCCAACATTCAGGGCATCACCATGCCCGCCATCCGGCGCCTGGCCCGCAGGGGTGGTTAAGGCATCTTTGATCTCGGCTACAGAGACCCCCGCGGGGTGCTGAAATCTTATTAGAAAAAGTGAACATGACCCCAAAACCTATACCCATCATGCTAAGGGCAAGAGGATCACCGCTGTGGACATTATTCTCTCAAGGGTCAGGGAAGAACCCTCTGGCTTTGGTGACTGATATCATTGCAACTTGTATTGCCATTTTCACTTGTAAAAGTTCGTCTCAGGGTTATCTATCTTTTAAGGAGTTAGAAAGCAATTCAGATCACGTTGTGTAGCTGTAAGATATGTTCCTTAGATTCTGCATTCGGACCTGCAGTATGACATAAAAAGAAGGGATATGCAAAGAATAGATTTGTAGTTCCCGTGTATGCAAAAATGGTCCCCATTCAGTGCTTGCAGGCTCCCAGTCACATCAATAGAACATACGAAACTGCAAGTATTTGAATCTGGGGCTTCCCGAGAAGCTACTACTAAAAGAAAAAAATGTGTTAGGAAGTCAGTAAATCAGTTTCGTGATTTCCTGGAGTTCTCCAGCTTTCGAACTGTGGCCCTCGAGGTTTTTAGGTATTGTGGCTATCCAGTATAAGCGTAAGAGGAGGCATTAGATGAACCTAGTTTCTATAATATAAATTCTCCCCAAATTACAACTTTCTTGACACCCAGGTATTTTATTTCTGTTAAACCACGTTTTTAAAAATGTCACTCAAGGGATAGCAGCCCCCTCCCACTGAACTGATAGGAAAGCCGCACCGGCTCTTTTCCGGAGAATGTTTGAGTGGCTCTGAAAAGAGCCTTTGGGTTTCACGCGGCCTATAATGACGTTTACTTGGAGCTGGTGTATTTGGTGACCGCCTTGGTGCCCTCAGACACGGCGTGCTGAGGTGTCACCATGACAACACAAAAGAAACCTTTTAATTTTGTATAGAGGTGGAAAAAAAAAAAAAAAAAGAAGTCTGCCACTTGGAGTCTATTTCCTCCGCTTGGGGACCCCTAGCCTTCCTGTTACCCTCTATGTAGCTTATTGGTTATACTGCAAAGAACCAATTCTGTGTTAAGAACTGTCTCTTTGACTTGCTTCTCCTTGTTATAATCATACATAATGAGCTGCCTCAGAGGATCCTGGCCCTCGGCCTGTCAAATTGCCTTTGTTCACGTCACAGATAATCTAAACCGCCCGCCTGTGGATGGCTACAAGAAGTTATTAATGCATGCCTTCCCTGATGCTGGCCATTGCCGGAGATGGCCCTTTTTACTTCCTTATTGCCTCTCCCGCTTCTGCTTTTTGACTTTTGCAGATACCGAGATGGTTATTAAGACATTAGTCTGCCATCATCTCGGTTTGGCGGCTTTCTGAATAGTTGTCTCTTACCTAAACGTTTTGTTTGAGGCTCATTGGCCTAGAGTGCGGCGAGCAGCGAGTTTGGAGCCGGCAATGAACAAGACACAGATGCCAGATAGCTTAATTGAACGACCGCAACTGTAAGATCACAGAAAAACCCAGAAATGATTGTAATACCCTGGTTACTTACACTGTAACGAGTTATCTTCAAATACTTTTGCAAAGTGAAACTTAAGCCTTTCATCAAGAAAAAAAAGTCACCATATTGTAAAAACCACCTCTCAAACAGGAAGCTTATCTAAAATCACACTTACAAATTGAACACTTCAAAAACAGTTATCAGTGGACAGGCCCTTTTATAGACAAGGTAGGTGGCTCTGAAAAGAGCCTTTGGGTGAGAAGAAGTCTGACTACTAGGCAGCCAGTCCCTCACTTGGAGCTGGTATACTTGGTGACCGCCTTGGTGCCCTCGGACACGGCGTGCTTAGCCAGCTCCCCAGGCAGCAGAAGACGCACGGCCGTCTGGATCTCCCTGGATGTGATGGTCGAGCGCTTGTTGTAATGCGCCAGGCGCGACGCCTCGCCCGCGATGCGCTCGAAGATATCGTTGACGAAGGAATTCATGATGCCCATGGCCTTAGACGAGATACCGGTGTCCGGGTGGACCTGCTTCAGCACCTTGTACACGTACACGGAGTAGCTCTCCTTGCGGCTGCGCTTGCGCTTCTTGCCGTCCTTCTTCTGCGCCTTGGTCACCGCCTTCTTGGAACCCTTCTTCGGGGCAGGAGCGGACTTCGCCGGCTCAGGCATGGTGAAGTACCGCAGTCACAGAACCGCTATAGAAGTGGGAGCCGAAAGGCATCCTTTTAAGGACAAGGGTTTATGCAAATGAAGCGCAGTAGAGATTTCTGGTGATTGGTGCGTCTTCTGTGTGACATCACAGCTCAGCTTTGCCCAATCAAGGTAGGCATCCTGCATAGTCGCATTTCCATTGGTCTAAACGAAAGTAAAACGGTAGCCAATCGTACAGCTTTCTTTTCGCGCCCAGCGAGGGTTATAAACTTACCGTGTCTGTATTGGCTTGTCATTCTCGAGGGTGACCGTTGATCCTGAGTCATGTCTGGACGTGGCAAACAAGGCGGCAAAGCTCGCGCCAAGGCCAAGACCCGCTCTTCGCGGGCGGGACTCCAGTTCCCGGTGGGCCGAGTGCACCGCCTTCTCCGCAAGGGTAACTACGCCGAGCGGGTCGGGGCCGGGGCCCCGGTGTACCTGGCGGCGGTGCTGGAGNACCGTGTCTGTATTGGCTTGTCATTCTCGAGGGTGACCGTTGATCCTGAGTCATGTCTGGACGTGGCAAACAAGGCGGCAAAGCTCGCGCCAAGGCCAAGACCCGCTCTTCGCGGGCGGGACTCCAGTTCCCGGTGGGCCGAGTGCACCGCCTTCTCCGCAAGGGTAACTACGCCGAGCGGGTCGGGGCCGGGGCCCCGGTGTACCTGGCGGCGGTGCTGGAGTATCTGACGGCCGAGATTCTGGAGTTGGCCGGTAACGCGGCCCGCGACAACAAGAAGACGCGCATCATCCCGCGTCACCTGCAGCTGGCCATCCGCAACGACGAGGAGCTCAACAAGCTGCTGGGCAAAGTCACCATCGCTCAGGGCGGTGTCCTGCCCAACATCCAGGCGGTGCTGCTGCCCAAGAAGACTGAGAGCCACCACAAGGCTAAGTGAAGAACCAAGATTGGAAACTACCAAATAAACGGCTCTTTTCAGAGCCACTTCTATCATCATAGAAAAGAGTAACACAATTTATTGCACCTGAAACTAATGTTTGTAAAAGTGCTGAGACTTTCAACTTAATCCTCAGGTCGTGTAGGGCATATTCTGGTCTGTATTTCAGAATTGATATTAGGGGCAGTTGTGAACAAGAGAACATTTGTATAAACTAAGTCTAAAACAGTTCAATGTTAAATTTTGATTGCCTATATGTAACCAGGGGTCCCTATGAGATATTAAAGTATGTGGTGTGAAATTTTCATTCCCTAGGTCGCATGTTAGGGCCCTTAAGTGGTTTTATATGAAAGATAGGCAGAAACCATCGAGATGTCTAGGAAGATAGCCTTGCAAAAGTATTCATATCGTTACTTGGGCTAGAAAAATCAAGTACAAGCTCGGTTGTATCAATGATGGTGATGCATCCTATTGGTTCCAAGAACACTAATGATGAGAACTTTTCTGAAAAAAAGTTTTCAGAATAATACAAGATTTTGGTAGTCAGGCCTGAGGTCCTCTAATTCCGGAATATGAGACATGTTTGGAACATTTATGCCATTTTGCATTTTGGCCTTTTCAAGGATTGCAGACACAAAGACTTCTATTAAATGTTAATGTACTTGTTTTCAACAAATGCCACATACTGTAAGTACCATAGGTTGATAGATTAATGAGACACTGCTTGTTCTAAAGAAAATCTAATGAAAAACAAAAGGAAATAAAGTACAATGTAGCAAGGAGTAAGCACAGAATACAAAAGGAGCATAGAGAAGACAGAAGGGACACTTGGCCTGAGGATTAAAGGAAATTGGGAAATAGAGGAAAAGCATAGGGATTTCCGCAGGAAACCAGTGTCCCCAGACTCGTGGCTTGTATGTGCAGACAAATGACAAAGTTCGCTATTGGAAAAATAAAGCAGAGAGGTCACAAGAGAGAAGAGTCAGAGGGATAGATCTCTAGGTCGTTCCTTTGGTTCTAAATCCTCTATATATCTTGTATGTTAGTCAGTCGTGTCCGACTCTGCCACCCTATGAACTGTAGGCCGACTTCCAAATCTTTATGTCCATCCCAGACTTAATTCCAGTTCAGACATGCATATTCATCTACTTTCTGATATTCTTTATTCTTTTTTTACTTTCTTATACTCTTATAGTGGAGAAGGCAATGGCAACCCACTCCGGTGTTCTTGCTTGGAGAATCCCAGGGACGGGGGAGCCTGGTGGGCTGCCGTCTGTGAGTCTCACAGTCAGACACGACTGAACCGACTTAGCAGTAGCAGCAGCATACTCATAGATCTCTGGGAAATTAAAAATGTATATCCCAGATTATCATCATCGTCCTTACTCCCTTAGTGATTCTTACAGGCATCACCATCTACCCATTAGCCTGAGAGAAAATAGTCTGGTGTATTCGTTGTCAGCCATTACAGGCTACAGTCCATGGGGTCGCAGAGTCGGCAACGACTGAATACACACGCACGCACACACTATGGGATGATCAAACTTTAAATTCGGAAAAGCTTAGGTGTAAGGAAAACAAATGGTGGTTCGAGACCTGGAATATTTGTATCCATGTAACTAGAAATATCCACATAACTAGGGCTAACTTCCCCTGAAAAAAATCAAGTAATGAAAACTGATAAATTACTTTAAGTATAATAACTGCATATATTCAACTGAGGGTGCCCTACCCAACCAGCAGAAAGGGCATCTGTCCCGGGCCCCTCTTGACTTGGTATGGACTCTTAAATACTTCCTTCATGGTGCGCAATGTTGAATTTACCTGAAATTCCACGTGGTGATCATAGGCCCTACGTTTCACAACGCCACTCATAAATGACTACCATATCAGCGAGCAAAATTATGTCAAAAAAGCCTGACACTTCCAGCCACAAGGAAAACCAGGAGTAAATAGCAAGGAAACAGTCCTTTTTCATTGTATATGTGGGCGGCTCTGAAAAGAGCCTTTGGGGTTGAGGAGAAACGTCCAGGCTCACGCCCTCTCCCCACGGATGCGGCGAGCAAGTTGAATGTCCTTGGGCATGATGGTGACGCGCTTGGCGTGGATGGCACACAAGTTGGTGTCCTCGAAGAGCCCCACCAGGTAAGCCTCGCACGCCTCCTGAAGAGCCATTACGGCCGAGCTCTGAAAGCGCAGGTCGGTTTTGAAGTCCTGCGCGATCTCGCGCACCAGCCGCTGGAACGGTAGCTTGCGGATCAACAGCTCCGTGGACTTCTGGTAACGGCGGATTTCGCGCAGAGCTACAGTGCCGGGCCGGTAGCGGTGCGGCTTTTTCACGCCGCCGGTGGCCGGCGCGCTCTTGCGGGCCGCCTTGGTGGCCAGCTGCTTGCGCGGCGCCTTGCCGCCGGTAGACTTCCGAGCCGTCTGCTTAGTTCGAGCCATAGCTTCACCAAGTTTAACAAACGCCCCCTAGCCACGTATTTATAGAGCGAGTCAGAAGCTGATTGGACAAAGGGCGACCACTTCTGTCCAATCGGTAATCGGACTGACTCAAGTCAGTGCTCCTTCACTCAGCCGTGTCCGACTCTGCGACCCCAGGAACTGCAGCACGCCAGGCTTCTCTATCCAGCACCAACTCCCGGAACTTGGTCAAACTTGTGTCCATCTAGTCGGTGATGCCGACTCGAACTTTTCGATTGTTGCCCAAAGGCCCTGACCTCAATTTTTTTTTTTTCAGTTTTTCCTGTACAATTGTTTGCTATATAATAGCACTTCTCAGAAAGAAATAAATACACACTACAAGACTGAGCGACTTCACTTTCACTTTTCACTTTCATGCATTGGAGAAGGAAATGGCAACCCACTCCAGTATTCTTGCCTGGAGAATCCCAGGGACGGGATCCTGGTGGGCTGCCGTCTATGGGGTCACACAGAGTCGGACACGACTGATATGACTCAGTAGCAGCAGCAGCAGCAACTATATTAGAATAATATAAAAAACAGTTCTTTTAGATAATATTTCAACCCAGTATATCTAAAATTTTCATTTCAACATGTAATCAATATAATTGTTAGATATTTCACATTCTTTTTAAATTTTGCACTAACCGTTCAAAATACAGTGTACACATATAACATGTCCACCACTTCCTTTTTCAGGTTAGCCACATGTCCATTGCCCAGGGCCACTGGTTTTTACCATATTAAGACAATGAATGCAACTCGATACCATCACCCCTCAACTTTCCTCCAAACACAAATTTTAAGAATTTAAATTTATTTTTCAGTAAAAACAACTTGATTTGCATGTGAGGAAATCAAGCTATTACTTCATAAACACATCCTTGCCTGAACTTCTTTTCGAACAATTTCCTTGCAATTGAATTTGCTATTTTAGGAATGTAATTCCTTTGTTTTTAAAGAATCTGAATCCCCATCAATAATGTATATTTACCACACATCCCATGAGTTTGCATCTATAATAGTTCCTTGCATGCATGTGCGATACTCAGTCACTAAGTTGTGTCTGACTCTTTACGACCCCCCATGCACTGTAGTCTGCCAAGCACCTCTGTCCATGGAATTCTCCAGGCATACTGGAGCAGATTTCCATTTCCTTCTCCAGGGGATCTTCCCCAGTCAAGGATCGAACCCTCCGTCTCCTGCATTAGCAGGCAGATTCTTCCCACTGAGCCACCTGGGAAGCCACTGGCAGAAACTTGGGATAAGCTCCTTGCCTGACATCTGAATTTTTCTGATCATCTCCTTCCCCTCAGAGCCTAGAAGTTACCTGGCAAGTTTTTTTTCCTTCTTGAAAGTAAGTGGAAAACTATCTAATTCCATCAGTACATCAAGATCTTTAACACAATTAAAAGACCAAGAAGATGGCATTTTAACAGTAGAATTTAGCATTTTCATCCTAAAACATATGACCATTACCTTATATCGACACCTCAGTTTGTGTGGATGGGTCCAAGAGAGCTAGGAAAATACTTTAGAACGCAGTAATAAACCAATGGGTATAATTACCAGGTACCTCAGCTAACTTTTCCGATAAAAAACAAAATTTCCGTATTCAACGATGTAAAACAATGTACGCTGACGTGAAATTAGCCATGCTGAAAGCTCAGTTTCTCTGTATATCAGTACAGAACTGAATCTCGGAAATTGTTTTGGGTGAAGTAGAAAAGTTTTATTCCTTTGCCAGGCAAGAGGAGACACAACGGGCTCTTGTCTCAAAGTGAAGTCTCTCAGTCTTGTCCGACTCTTTGCGACCCCATGGACTGTAGTCTACCATGCTCCTCCGTCCATGGGATTTTCCAGGCAAGAATACTGGAGTGGGCTGCCATTTCCTTCTCCAGATCTTCCGGATCCAGGGGTTGAACCCGGGTCTCCCGCATTGTAGGCCGACGCTTTACTGTATGAGCCACCAGGTAAACTTGTCTCAAAAAAACCGTCCCAACCTGGGAAGATTTGAAAAGGAGTTTTATACTTTTCAAGGGCGTGGTTGCTGACAAGTTTAGGGTGTATGCAGGTATCAGTTGGTCAGGTCTCCTAATCTTGATGAGTTTCTCTGATCCCTTCAATCTTGCCTCAGGTGGTTTCCAGTCTGCTCCTTAAGACTGTTTGGAACTCAGGGAAGTCAAGGCTAGCCTTGCCTACAAGAAACGGGGAGAAAGAGCCACCATGTTTGGGAGTCCCACTAGGCCCCACTGTTTTCAGTAGGTCTTTTTCAGAAAACAAACGCCTCCAATAATGGCCTTTGGCCTAAGAAACAGGTTTGATTTGCTCCGTGGACACACGAAATCTTTAATTACTAAAACCCAGAAAATCAGTCTTAAAATTGCCACAGAAAGGAATAGATCTTCCATAACTTTTGTGATCTCCAACTCAATAACTGGCACAGGGTGGCAATATTTAACGAGTAAATAAATCATCGTACCTGCCAAAGCTGATGGATAAATTTATGGACTACATGACACACTTTTAACGGAAGTTTGACTGTCTTCGAAGTTTCAAGGTGGGCCTAATACATACTTTAAACTGTAATCTAAGATGTAAGCTTGAAAATTCAGTGCTCAGTTCTTCCAAAATAACTTTAAGTGGCTCTGAAAAGAGCCTTTGGTTTGAGACCTTTAACTGCTACGGAGTAATCCAGATTTCTATTTGCCTTTCGCCTTGTGGTGGCTCTCGGTCTTCTTGGGCAGCAGCACCGCCTGGATGTTGGGCAGGACACCGCCCTGAGCGATGGTGACTTTGCCCAGCAGCTTGTTGAGCTCCTCGTCGTTGCGGATGGCCAGCTGCAGGTGACGCGGGATGATGCGCGTCTTCTTGTTGTCGCGGGCCGCGTTACCGGCCAACTCCAGAATCTCGGCCGTCAGATACTCCAGCACCGCCGCCAGGTACACCGGGGCCCCGGCCCCGACCCGCTCGGCGTAGTTACCCTTGCGGAGTAGGCGGTGCACTCGGCCCACCGGGAACTGGAGTCCTGCCCGCGAAGAGCGGGTCTTGGCCTTGGCGCGAGCTTTGCCGCCTTGTTTGCCACGTCCAGACATGACTCAGGATCAACGGTCACCCTCGAGAATGACAAGCCAATACAGACACGGTAAGTTTATAACCCTCGCTGGGCGCGAAAAGAAAGCTGTACGATTGGCTACCGTTTTACTTTCGTTTAGACCAATGGAAATGCGACTATGCAGGATGCCTACCTTGATTGGGCAAAGCTGAGCTGTGATGTCACACAGAAGACGCACCAATCACCAGAAATCTCTACTGCGCTTCATTTGCATAAACCCTTGTCCTTAAAAGGATGCCTTTCGGCTCCCACTTCTATAGCGGTTCTGTGACTGCGGTACTTCACCATGCCTGAGCCGGCGAAGTCCGCTCCTGCTCCGAAGAAGGGTTCCAAGAAGGCGGTGACCAAGGCGCAGAAGAAGGACGGCAAGAAGCGCAAGCGCAGCCGCAAGGAGAGCTACTCCGTGTACGTGTACAAGGTGCTGAAGCAGGTCCACCCGGACACCGGTATCTCGTCTAAGGCCATGGGCATCATGAATTCCTTCGTCAACGATATCTTCGAGCGCATCGCGGGCGAGGCGTCGCGCCTGGCTCATTACAACAAGCGCTCGACCATCACATCCAGGGAGATCCAGACGGCCGTGCGTCTTCTGCTGCCTGGGGAGCTGGCTAAGCACGCCGTGTCCGAGGGCACCAAGGCGGTCACCAAGTATACCAGCTCCAAGTGAGGGACTGGCTGCCTAGTAGTCAGACTTCTTCTCACCCAAAGGCTCTTTTCAGAGCCACCTACCTTGTCTATAAAAGGGCCTGTCCACTGATAACTGTTTTTGAAGTGTTCAATTTGTAAGTGTNCCAGGGAGATCCAGACAGCGGTGCGCCTGCTGCTACCCGGGGAGCTGGCCAAGCACGCAGTGTCTGAGGGTACCAAGGCCGTCACCAAGTACACCAGCTCCAAGTAAATTTCGTCATTTGAAACAACGCAAATAACTCAAGGCTCTTTTAAGAGCCACCCACTTTGTCTTAAAGGATCTGTAACTTTCCAGACTGTATTAAAATGGCTCGGTCAAGCAGTGAGAAAGATTATATACTACCATCCAGGGTTAAGGTTTCTGACCATTGTGTGAGGAAGAATGTCAATGCCCCAACTGCTAATGCCAAAGAAGCTAATTTGAGCAGCGTAAGTTTAATTTGCTGACCGCAAAAGTTTAATTTGCTACACATTAGCCACGTGTCTGCAAACGTCTCTTAAAAGGTAGGATGCCAGTTATTCTAAGCTGGCTATTTTTAAGAAGCAGGGAAATCTCTTAATACTTAGAAAAGTGGGTGTTTCCTAAAGACATTTACATTTATAAAGTAAATAATCCAATTGCAAGTGTGGTTTCCTTGCTTTACCGGGAAGAAAATGTCCAAAATAGAATCTGCTTTTTATGGAAAAGGACACTACTTAAATCTGCAATAACAATCTTATTAATGTTTACATTGCTTTTCCTGGTTACCTCTGAAAACAACTGACTACCTACTCCCATCATGTTTTTTTTTTTTTANCCTTGCTTTACCGGGAAGAAAATGTCCAAAATAGAATCTGCTTTTTATGGAAAAGGACACTACTTAAATCTGCAATAACAATCTTATTAATGTTTACATTGCTTTTCCTGGTTACCTCTGAAAACAACTGACTACCTACTCCCATCATGTTTTTTTTTTTTTAATCTGAAGATGGTATTTTAAGGTAGTGGCTCAGGCATTTTGTGCTCTAATGTTTTACTGGGGATATCCACTGTACAGAGGAGGTAATACAAATTAGGTGTTTCGGTTTGTCTTTCCCTGTTAATATATCTTGTATCAATTAGACCAAACAAAGAATATGGAAAGAAAGAAGAGAAAATTTTTTCTCCCTATATCTACACAGACTTTTGTGAACATTAAATGTTACTACATTTTGTAATAGTGCTTGTGAAGGAAATTCTCTAAAGCCTACATATAATTAAAGCATTAATTTCTCACTTTCCAAGGTTAATTGTAAATACAGTTTAAAATAGTGTATTCTGGAAAACAAATATTTAAGAAATAGATAAGCATGGTTTAAGGAGAAATCCCCCAGCGTATTTAGCCTCTTTGACCGCTAAACTTGGACATGGTACTTAAACCATTTGTGAGCATTTCCTTACCTCTAAAATGGGAATAATAATTAACAACTGCTATGTGACATGGCCGAGGTGATCAATAAAAGAGCCCTTAGGGTGGTGCTGGCACAAAGAGTCCTCTAAAATATTAGCTGTTGCTAAAGCGCCTAGTTGAAGTTCCAGGAAATTGCCCTCAGGTCTGCCCACTTTAGAATCTCAGAATTCTGAGGCCTTGAACAAGGCAGTGAGCTGTAAAGACTACTAGCATTTAACACCAATTAGGATTCCTTGTCTGGCACTGCGAACAATACAAACCGCTTCTAACAGGCCTGCCCCTGTTGAAAAAACAGTTCTCTTCCCTGAACTGTTTTGAGGACAGCTTAGTGCCTGTGACTCTTAAGTCTTCCCTGCCTTTGATGGCTAGTTCAAGCAACATATGCGTCATTTTCCAGGGATTTTTCTCGTGCCTCGCTAGGATTGGAGGTATCTTTTAAATAGTCAGATGTTTGGGGTTCCAAGGCCATAAGCAAACTACTCACCTCCATTTGCCTCTCAAACTTGGTCTCTTTTTTCTCCACACCCCCTTGGCCTCCCTCTGCTCACCAGATAACTTCCTTGCTACCTCCAGGCTTTGCTACTTAGTCCTCCTTCCATTTGGAACTTCACTTTCTCAATCTTTTTTCCCCAAGCATCACTTACAAGTAAAGCCTTCTGGTGGTGCTGGTTTAATCACTACATCATGTCTGACTCTTGTGACCCCAGGGACTGTATCCCACCACGATCCTCTGTCCACAGGATTTCCCTGACTAGAATACTGGATTGGGTTGCCATTTTCTTCTCCAGGGGATCTTCCTGACCCAGGGATCAAACCCGCATCTTCTGAATTAGAGTCAGATTTTTTCCCCAAATTTTCCTATGTCATTTAAAGTACCATCTGCTTCCTCTACACTATACAGGTTTTCCCAGCTTGAGTTTTGTTCATAGCACCATCTAACAAACTGTTTTACCTGTTTTGTCTGTGCCCCTTCCAACAAAATATAAGCTCCATGCACTTAGAAATTCTGTTTTGTTCACCATTGTTCACTGCTATAATTCCATAGCATGGAACAGTGCCTGGTACATGCCATGTGCTCAATTTTGTTTGTTAAATTAACATCATCGTATGAATTTATCTCCTCAAATCAGTGCCTTAGCTCCAATAACATCTGGTTCTTTCCATATTTAAACACCAGAGCCCATATCTTTAAAAGAGATGGCATTCCAAATGACTCCATTGATTTCTGGCTTTCAAAGTATCACCCTACAAACTGCTTGCCGGCCATAAGGAGAAATCAGATTTTACGAAGAAACTATTAATAATTATCCTAAACCAATGACTGACCTAGAACCTACAAAATCCCCTTAACAAGTGACCCTGATGTACAATAGTATTTACATACAATGATCTATAACCTGTTCCTTGACAAGAAAATTAATGGTATTTCAGTCAAATCTAGGGAAAATCACTTCTACTTTGTAGGTCATACAGGGTACAGAAATCAAGGAAAATATCCCCATTCAGGAAACAAGCCAAACCAGGAGGACATTCTATAGGCCAGGTCTATATCAAATCAATGTCAAAAAACTAAGTGAGATTCAGGAAATCTGGAGAAAACGTGTATCAATGCATTAAGAGACCTAAGACAGAACAAAAGGGAAGATTGGATCTTCCTCTGAACGAACGAGATCTCTAAGACATTTAAGGTATAACAGGGATTTGTTCATGTGCACCGACTATTAGGTATTTAGTTAGGCAGTGAGTATACCGGTAACTTTTTAAAGCAAACAAAAGCAGTGCATACTTCCTTTGAGGTAAATAATCCTGATGTCTGTATAGTACTTTTTTTAATGTTTACTTAATCTTAAACCTAAGTGCCATTCATGTTGCTCATTTAAAAACATACTTCCTGTCGACTTTTTAAATTTTTCAAACAGGAATTCAGACTATAGTGTCCTCTATACCTAATACATGGTAGCTCTCCCGGCGGGTCCATTGTAATTGTTCCCCCAATGCATGGGTACAAGTTTTAGTCAGCAGAGCCCAGCAGCAGCGCCACACGCCAGCGGAGTCCAGGAGCGCGCCCCCGCTGAGGGGGAAGACCCGCCCTACTCGTGAATTTGCCTTTGTTCCGAGTCGCGCTTCCCGCCGCGGGCGCGGGCTTTCTTTGTTCCTCTGCCTAGCCGCCATCTTGAGCACAGGGCACCGCCGGGGGAGAGGCAGGCATCGCTACATCGCGGAGTGTAAGCCGACTTCTCTGTAATACTCAAGTACCGCGGATACTCGATTCCAAATTCGAAATACCCCAGAATTAAATCTTTCTGGGGTAGACTGTCTCGTAAACTTAAACGCGCCGAAGTCATTTTTAAAGCCAGTTAACTTCCACCTCTCTAAAACTTCCTGTGTGCGTAGTCATGTCTGACTCTGCAATCCTATCCATGGTATTATCTTGGCAAAAATACTGGGGTGGGTTGCCATGCCACCCTCCAGTGTTAAATTCCGAGAGGTGGGCTTTGTTTAGCGTAAACTGAGCATGTGAGATGTGCCTTAGGAAACAAGAGAAACAGCAAGTGCTAGCCAGCTCTTTCATCGAAACATGTGGGCGGCCCTGAAAAGGGCCTTTGGTGGAAATATTAAGAACGCCAAAAATCGGCAGCTTAACCGCCAAAGCCGTAGAGGGTGCGGCCCTGGCGTTTCAGCGCGTAGACCACATCCATGGCGGTGACAGTTTTGCGCTTGGCATGCTCAGTGTAGGTGACCGCGTCGCGGATCACATTTTCCAGGAACACCTTCAACACCCCGCGGGTCTCCTCATAGATGAGGCCAGATATGCGCTTAACTCCTCCACGCCGGGCCAGACGACGGATGGCGGGCTTAGTGATGCCCTGGATATTATCGCGAAGAACCTTGCGGTGACGCTTAGCGCCACCTTTTCCAAGGCCCTTCCCGCCCTTGCCACGTCCAGACATGGTAAAGCTGCCAAGAGAACTTCCAAACAGCACCGACAAAGCCGAGGCAATTCCCTTATATGAGCGGATTCCGGACCGAAGTGAGAACTGAAAGCGCTTTCGCGGGCACATTCATTTAGCCTGCCAGCCCGCCCCCCCCTCGTGACCCAGTTCTGGGTGACGTCAGGACAACTTAGTCCCCGCCCACCAAGCGAGCCCTTCGCTGATTCTTCCGTGGGTCCTCCATCCCTAAGCAGGAATTTTCGAACGCAATTTAAAACTGGGTCAGACTAAAGAAAGTAACATTTCTTACTAATTTTCTTTTGCTGCTTAGGATGCTTTGGGACAGTTGCACTGGAGCCTTGGCCCACATGACCGGAACTGCTGTAACCTTCGTCGGAAATGAGGGCCCGGCTTTACCTCCACGTTTACGGGGCTTTCAGCACTGCTGCTCCGTCCCGGTAACAAAACCCCTTCAAATCAAAACACTCCTCCAGAGGAGTTTAAAAGCTTCAAGACCTCGCCTTTTCTATCACCAAGCCAAGGGAAATCGAACCAAAAGATTTTTTTCCCAAAAGGCAAATAGATATGGTTTGTTAGCGATTCTCCGGTAGAAATCTCGCCAGCCGCGCGAACCAAAGTTCCTTTCACGTCTTATTTTCGTTTTCTTCTCTGATTATTAAAACTTGTGATTCTGATTTAATTATCTAACCGTTCCTCCTTCTGCGCTCAGTAACTTAACTCCGTATTAATGTTTACTTTTCTACTCCTTGTTTTCTCTGATTCTGGTGGCGACATTAATCCAAACTGTTTGCATCTTGTAGCCAAAGTATTGAAATAAATACCCCTCCCCGCCCCCGCCCTTACAGTTTTGTAAACTTAGAGGCGTGCTTCCTAGTACAGTTAAAGGTATTATTGGTAAGATACATAGGTTGTAAAGCAGAGTGGCGCAGCGGAAGCGTGCTGGGCCCATAACCCAGAGGTCGATGGATCGAAACCATCCTCTGCTAGTCCCAACTTTTTCTGAACTGCTAGAAAATACCCTGAAAATAAGTGTGAAAACCGTTTCCGTGAGTTCTTCTGTTTGCCAAAGTAACCGTGTTATTATTGTCTCCAGTTTTCATGACAGCGTTCATTGTCTTGTAATACTGTGAAAGTGCTGAATTAAGAGGGAGGAGATGAAGCCCAGATCCCCTTATGCTTCCTTCTATTAATAATCCAGAAAGCACTGTTTGTAAGAAATTGAGACCATGGAGTTAAAGTGACAAACTCAAAATCTGGGCCATCCCTGCGCAGATTCTTTGCAGCTACTAGAGTTTTAATCTTTGGAGTAAATAAGTAACAGTTTGAGACAAGAGTGCAGAGTTTGGTGACCTTAATTGTACGCTGACCTCAGAAGACCACTTCGACCGCTATTATAAATGTCTCTACCCTCTACCTTCCTTTTCAACCTCTAACAGAACTATTCTCTATGCTTATTTTAATATATGTGTGTACTGTTTTATATATTTTTTCCTCTCAGAAAAGATTCCTATTCAGATATTTATGTTACATACTGTGCTAGGAACTAAGAAAACTCATTAAGTAGCCTACAGCGTAGACATGCTTTTAAAACAATATGTAACTATGTACAGTACACGTGTGTACAGTACAAATATTTCTTTAAAAGATGGTACACTAAGTGCAACGGGGGAAAGGGAAATGATGTTTCCAGTAGCCCTATGACCACCCAGTAGTTGGTGATTCGCTGGAAGGATTCACATGAATCAAGATATATCCAAGGTTAAGATTTATTACAGCAAAGAAAAAAAGTGTAGACACAAAAAGGAAAAGATATACACAAGCAAATACTAGAGAAGCCTTCCTTGTCCTCCAACTTCAAGGATGACATGGACGCTCTTTCTTGGCTTCAGTGGAAAAGTCATAAAAAGAAAGACACCAATCATGCTCAAAAATCATTTTGGCTGAATTTCCAGGCCAATAATTTTTTTCAAAGATAAGATAGAGTCTCCAACAAGGCTGTGTGTGTATATGTATATGTATATATATGCAACGTTTTGGCATTCTTTATGTGCCATATACTCCCTCCATGGAGTACCCAAGACCGAAATAATCAGTTCTTATCTTTCACAAGGTGGTACTCCTTGGGCCCAAATAACCCCTGTAATCTCGAATTTCCATTTTTCTAAAGATAGGGCGCGGGTGGGTCGGGGACCGTTGCCTTTTTCCCATTACGTAGCTTTCACGATTCAGGACGAGACAGAAAATTTACTAAGTGTCTCAGGAACTTTACGTTCTTGGAGACCACGTGGCCTAACGGATAAGGCGTCTGACTTCGGATCAGAAGATTGAGGGTTCGAATCCCTTCGTGGTTAGTTTTGACTTTTCACTCCAAAGCTACAACCTCTTCTCTGTTAGTTCTGAGTTTCAGATGCTGGAATCTGTCACTGGTTTCCACACTTCTCCTGTCTTTTCCATCTGAACTTCCTTTTTTTACTTTGGATTTATTGCCATCAAAAGGATGAGAACAGCTTTTATTCAAACAGAAATTACAGAACAAAATAGTAAGGTCATTAAAAGAGTTGGACTGTTTGCAAAGTGTATGCAAACAGGAAGGCAGAGAAGATAACCACAAAAAATATACAATAACTTTTTTCTGTACCTAAATAACTGAATTTAATAATAAGTTAGGATGCTGCTACTGCTGCTGCTAAGTCACTTCAGTCGTGTCCGACTCTGTGTGACCCCATAGACGGCAGCCCACCAGGCTCCCCCATCCCTGGGATTCTCCAGGCAAGAATACTGGAGTGGGTTGCCATTTCCTTCTCCAATGC
>SJYX01016852.1:60616-84615 GCA_006410675.1 Oreotragus oreotragus
GTTCTGGGTGACGTCAGGACAACTTAGTCCCCGCCCACCAAGCGAGCCCTTCGCTGATTCTTCCGTGGGTCCTCCATCCCTAAGCAGGAATTTTCGAACGCAATTTAAAACTGGGTCAGACTAAAGAAAGTAACATTTCTTACTAATTTTCTTTTGCTGCTTAGGATGCTTTGGGACAGTTGCACTGGAGCCTTGGCCCACATGACCGGAACTGCTGTAACCTTCGTCGGAAATGAGGGCCCGGCTTTACCTCCACGTTTACGGGGCTTTCAGCACTGCTGCTCCGTCCCGGTAACAAAACCCCTTCAAATCAAAACACTCCTCCAGAGGAGTTTAAAAGCTTCAAGACCTCGCCTTTTCTATCACCAAGCCAAGGGAAATCGAACCAAAAGATTTTTTTCCCAAAAGGCAAATAGATATGGTTTGTTAGCGATTCTCCGGTAGAAATCTCGCCAGCCGCGCGAACCAAAGTTCCTTTCACGTCTTATTTTCGTTTTCTTCTCTGATTATTAAAACTTGTGATTCTGATTTAATTATCTAACCGTTCCTCCTTCTGCGCTCAGTAACTTAACTCCGTATTAATGTTTACTTTTCTACTCCTTGTTTTCTCTGATTCTGGTGGCGACATTAATCCAAACTGTTTGCATCTTGTAGCCAAAGTATTGAAATAAATACCCCTCCCCGCCCCCGCCCTTACAGTTTTGTAAACTTAGAGGCGTGCTTCCTAGTACAGTTAAAGGTATTATTGGTAAGATACATAGGTTGTAAAGCAGAGTGGCGCAGCGGAAGCGTGCTGGGCCCATAACCCAGAGGTCGATGGATCGAAACCATCCTCTGCTAGTCCCAACTTTTTCTGAACTGCTAGAAAATACCCTGAAAATAAGTGTGAAAACCGTTTCCGTGAGTTCTTCTGTTTGCCAAAGTAACCGTGTTANGAGTGGCGCAGCGGAAGCGTGCTGGGCCCATAACCCAGAGGTCGATGGATCGAAACCATCCTCTGCTAGTCCCAACTTTTTCTGAACTGCTAGAAAATACCCTGAAAATAAGTGTGAAAACCGTTTCCGTGAGTTCTTCTGTTTGCCAAAGTAACCGTGTTATTATTGTCTCCAGTTTTCATGACAGCGTTCATTGTCTTGTAATACTGTGAAAGTGCTGAATTAAGAGGGAGGAGATGAAGCCCAGATCCCCTTATGCTTCCTTCTATTAATAATCCAGAAAGCACTGTTTGTAAGAAATTGAGACCATGGAGTTAAAGTGACAAACTCAAAATCTGGGCCATCCCTGCGCAGATTCTTTGCAGCTACTAGAGTTTTAATCTTTGGAGTAAATAAGTAACAGTTTGAGACAAGAGTGCAGAGTTTGGTGACCTTAATTGTACGCTGACCTCAGAAGACCACTTCGACCGCTATTATAAATGTCTCTACCCTCTACCTTCCTTTTCAACCTCTAACAGAACTATTCTCTATGCTTATTTTAATATATGTGTGTACTGTTTTATATATTTTTTCCTCTCAGAAAAGATTCCTATTCAGATATTTATGTTACATACTGTGCTAGGAACTAAGAAAACTCATTAAGTAGCCTACAGCGTAGACATGCTTTTAAAACAATATGTAACTATGTACAGTACACGTGTGTACAGTACAAATATTTCTTTAAAAGATGGTACACTAAGTGCAACGGGGGAAAGGGAAATGATGTTTCCAGTAGCCCTATGACCACCCAGTAGTTGGTGATTCGCTGGAAGGATTCACATGAATCAAGATATATCCAAGGTTAAGATTTATTACAGCAAAGAAAAAAAGTGTAGACACAAAAAGGAAAAGATATACACAAGCAAATACTAGAGAAGCCTTCCTTGTCCTCCAACTTCAAGGATGACATGGACGCTCTTTCTTGGCTTCAGTGGAAAAGTCATAAAAAGAAAGACACCAATCATGCTCAAAAATCATTTTGGCTGAATTTCCAGGCCAATAATTTTTTTCAAAGATAAGATAGAGTCTCCAACAAGGCTGTGTGTGTATATGTATATGTATATATATGCAACGTTTTGGCATTCTTTATGTGCCATATACTCCCTCCATGGAGTACCCAAGACCGAAATAATCAGTTCTTATCTTTCACAAGGTGGTACTCCTTGGGCCCAAATAACCCCTGTAATCTCGAATTTCCATTTTTCTAAAGATAGGGCGCGGGTGGGTCGGGGACCGTTGCCTTTTTCCCATTACGTAGCTTTCACGATTCAGGACGAGACAGAAAATTTACTAAGTGTCTCAGGAACTTTACGTTCTTGGAGACCACGTGGCCTAACGGATAAGGCGTCTGACTTCGGATCAGAAGATTGAGGGTTCGAATCCCTTCGTGGTTAGTTTTGACTTTTCACTCCAAAGCTACAACCTCTTCTCTGTTAGTTCTGAGTTTCAGATGCTGGAATCTGTCACTGGTTTCCACACTTCTCCTGTCTTTTCCATCTGAACTTCCTTTTTTTACTTTGGATTTATTGCCATCAAAAGGATGAGAACAGCTTTTATTCAAACAGAAATTACAGAACAAAATAGTAAGGTCATTAAAAGAGTTGGACTGTTTGCAAAGTGTATGCAAACAGGAAGGCAGAGAAGATAACCACAAAAAATATACAATAACTTTTTTCTGTACCTAAATAACTGAATTTAATAATAAGTTAGGATGCTGCTACTGCTGCTGCTAAGTCACTTCAGTCGTGTCCGACTCTGTGTGACCCCATAGACGGCAGCCCACCAGGCTCCCCCATCCCTGGGATTCTCCAGGCAAGAATACTGGAGTGGGTTGCCATTTCCTTCTCCAAAGTTAGGATGAAGAAAACTTAATTTCCAATGTCGAGTTCTTAGTGAAACATATGATGTTCCCAGATTCAAATCATAAGGAGGCTTAGCTCTTTTCTACTAAACATATTCCTCTTTCTCTGTTTTTTGGAAACAATAGAGGAGATTAGCACACTTAAAATTGTCTTTTGCGTGGGACTCTTTTCGACCCTATGGACTGTAGCCCACCAGGTTCCTCTGTCGATGGGATTCTTCAGGCAAAAATACTATGGGTTGCCATCTTCCCAACCCAGGGAGGCAGCCTGTGTCTCCCTCTGTTACATTGCACCGGGGTAGCGGGGGTTTCTTATCCACTGAGAAGCCCCAAATAATCCTTTAATGTGTATTAAAAGAAGTGACAAATACCCTAGCCTGGACAATTTTTTTTCCTCCCATGTCAATATCATGCACACACACGTATACACACACACATATACAGTATCCTGTTATTTCATGATTATCTGTTGAATGTTTACAGTGTGCAAAGTTGAGAAGACAAGGATCTGAAAGGGTGGTACCCCTACAACCTTATTCTCAAGCAAGATAACATGGGGATGGAGAGGCAAGAGGGTTAAGACTGACTGCTCAGATATCCAATATCTGTGATTATTTGTTGGAGAAAATTCAAAGATATAAAACATATACCAATTCCTCAAGACTCCACTTACCCAATTCCTCAAGACTCCATTTTGGCCTCCAATCTGAATCATCGTTTCCTCGGTTTTTATTTTCCAAATAAAATGAGTTATAGTTTGTGAGCCATCTTCGAACCACATGTACCACATAAGCCATATCTTATAAAATTCAAAATCAGATTTTACTGCAAAATCTGTACTTCATAGGTCTCAATCCTCATGAGCCTTTGGAAGATCTGCTGACCTATGACAAGTGTACTTTAGAAGGATTTTCCAAGTTTCAAAAATCATAATCCCAGTCACTGGATTTGAACACATTAGAAAGACCTTATCACCTTAACCTCTTGCTTGGTTCCCATGAACCTTAGTAAGGAAAAGTTGGTTATATGATTTTTTTTTTTTTTTTAAGCAAGCAATTTGTCTGGTCTCTACCTCGGTTTTCTCATCTGTAAAACAGAGACAGGTGATGGGAGGGAGGATTTTCCAAAAGATCATCTTTATGGTCCCTTCAGATTTTATTATTCCACACCATGTACTCAGCCCTTTGCTATAGTTTTCCTGTAAGGTGAAAGAAAAGAGGGAAACACGAGATTTTATGGGATTATGTGCTAAAATTAAGATATAAGTGGCAGAAGATGATCAAAGAAGGAAGGAAACAAATAGAGCCTGTAACTCCTGGAAAAGATCTTTTGACTAAACTGATTCATACAAACTACAAAGAGGAGAATGATGATTTCATTTGAGAATTCACGGAAAAGGTACATTTGATGTGCCTCTTACAAAAAGATTTTGCCACCAAGGAGTAGAGACTTTACAGGCAGAAGTGACTGCGCGAGCAAAAGCAGAGCATGTGAACAGTTTCTGCTCCTGAAAGCAGGGACCAGGGGTCAGATAAAGCTAGTCTGACGAAGAGATTGGGGCCACCACGGGGCGGGTAGGGAGTGATGAGGTGTAAGGAGAGAGTGCCTTGGACCTGGAAACGTGCTGCCTGGGATTCAAATGGCAAATACATATACAAAAACTGCCGAGACAAGGAACCATGGCTGGAGAGCGGTTGGGAGCAGTGAATGAAGAGAATGACCCGAGGTTCTCAACCCATCAGAGTCACCTGTGGTGCCTGCAAGCACAGAGACGTCACCCTCAGGTTTACTGATTCAGCTGTGTGAAGGCGTGGCGGAAACGAGGACATTCTGAGAAAACTCCCTGGTAGTGTGTAATTTGCTTCACTGTTTGGAACGCAGGCAGGAAGGAGGCGGCCAGCGGGTTGGGCAGGGTGTTAACAGACATCGGAACTCGGAAGGCCTGGAATGAGTTTTTCACTCCGGTGGAGAAGCAGTAGCATCAGTGAACGCACCTGAGCCTGAGGAGAGGCAGCAGTTTCTTAACTCTCTCATCCATGCGACGGCTTTCCTAATCTCTCTATAAAAGGGGTTAAAAACATGCGGTATTGATAGTGAAAGTTGGTTTGTCCGTAACGGAACACCGATTTATACCTCGTTGACAAGGTACTAAAACCTCACTCCCACACTACAGCGGGAGGGTACAGGACGACGAGGATGGGATTCGAACCCACGCGTGCAGAGCACAATGGATTAGCAGTCCATCGCCTTAACCACTCGGCCACCTCGTCATCTGCATGGCTCGCTCCCGATAAAATTATATTTCTCTACACAACAGAGTTCTATTTGTGAAATTACTTTTTTTTTTTTAAGTAATGAAGAAAATGTCTTTTCTCCCTATAAACGGCCCTCTTACTTTGATAAAGGAAGAAAAAAAAAAGACCACACTCCAAGTACTAAAGAAAAGAGTGTGAAGGATCCTCAAAAGGCTTAAAACTAGGTCTATTTTATCATCCAACAATCCCCGTTTTAGTTATTTATCCAAAAGAAATGAAAACAGGATATCAAAAATATATCTGCACTCCTTTGTTTATTACAACACTGATTACAATATTCAAGAGATGGGAAAAAGTTGTCAGGAAATGAATAAAGAAAACGCAATGCGTGTGTGTGTGTGTGTGTGTGTGTGTGTAATGGAATGTTATTCAGCCACAAGAAAGGAAACTCTGCCATTGAAGACAACATGGACCTTGAGGGTGTTATGCTAAGTGAGAAGGGACGTATAAAGAAAGTCAAATACTGTATGATATCACTCATAATATCTAAGAATACGTTACCTTACATGGTAAAAGAGATTTTGAAGATATGATTAAATTGAGGATTTTAAGATGGAAGAGTATCCTGGATTATCCGAGTGGACCCAAAGGAGGATCAGATTCAATAGTAGGAAATGTAAATGCAGAACCAAGAAGCAGTGCATGGAAGAGGCCATTAAAATCGAAAAGAGCAAGGAAATATTCTTGAAGTCTCTTGAAATATTCTTCATTGAAGTCTCCAGAAGAAACATAGCCATTCAGAAACCTTGATTTTAGACTTCTGAACTCCAGAACTGTAAGAAAGTAAATTTGTATTGTTTTACGTAACTAAATTTGTGGTCAATTACTACAGCAGCAATAGGAAATTAATGCAGTGGTTCTAAAGCACTTCCATGACTGGGGCTTAATAAGCAGGAAGAACTTTGCAGAACTTTTTCTAGAATGCCAGAGGCACACATTTGTGGGGACTCTTATTTTGCTGTCATTGTACTGGAGGATACATGCTTAAACTGTGGTGAGAAAGTCAACAGAAGGAATTTAGAGTCCCACTGACAGCTGATATTGTTGTATTCAGAGACCAGAGAGTTAAGCACTTCACCATGGGAGCTTGATATAAGTAACCTTCGCAGGAAGATTTGTATCCTGCTCAGTTGATCTTTCAAAGGCTTCAGCATAGATTCAGTGGGAACATTAAGAGACAGTGGAGACTACACTGTCCTGTAAAGAGACAGTGGAGACTCTCAGATGACTGATGATAGCTTAGAATCTTATTGTATGTTTTGGACATTTTCTGGTCTGTGTGCAGTTTTGCAGCCTACGGAGCATTTGCCTGAGCTCTGAAGAAGAGTCACAGGTGGGGGCCTGTCTTCTGGGACTCCTATAAAGGCCTCTGATATATGAACTTGTAGTCACTCAAGTACATAGTTCACTTACAAATCTGACCCACTTCATAAGAGTCCCAGAAGAAAGTAAGGAAGGATGCTTCTCCGGAGAAGGATGCCTGAGTGGGAAGGTTATGCCCGGAAACCGATGTGTACATTATCAATTTGAGGCAAACCAAGAGAAAATTGGCTGGCCACCAAAACTAAGGAAGGTCCCACCGAGATTTGAACTCGGATCGCTGGATTCAAAGTCCAGAGTGCTAACCATTACACCACGGGGCCACCATAACCTAGGATCTGCTGAAAGATTTCTGAATATTCATTGAAGAGCCTGTGGTTCTATTTAGGATTTTGTGAACTATAATTTTTATTTTAAATATATATATAAAGAATCACTTGTATCCCAGTCAGCAAAGGATCCGAGTGAAATGCAACGACCAAGGCTCACAGGCACTACGAATTTCTCAGGACCCCGTTCATATTAAAAACTGATGGAACTCGGACCCAGAACTGAGGTCAGGGGTATAAAACGCGAATAGTCAAGCAGACGGCAATCTAAATTACTAGCATCTGAGGAGATTCTGTGGTCCAGAGAAGGAAATGGAGAAGAAAACAACAGATGGGAAATCTCAGATGAATGAATAAAGTTGTTCCATAGGACATTGCCTCCTAGCTGACGGGGATGGAATGTCTAGCCGCGCAAGTGCTTAGGTGTCTGGCATCCTCGAGGTACCACAGTGATTGAAGACACGGGGAGGGAAGGCACCAAAAGTTAGGTCCCACCGAGATTTGAACTCGGATCGCTGGATTCAAAGTCCAGAGTGCTAACCATTACACCACGGGGCCACCATAACCTAGGATCTGCTGAAAGATTTCTGAATATTCATTGAAGAGCCTGTGGTTCTATTTAGGATTTTGTGAACTATAATTTTTATTTTAAATATATATATAAAGAATCACTTGTATCCCAGTCAGCAAAGGATCCGAGTGAAATGCAACGACCAAGGCTCACAGGCACTACGAATTTCTCAGGACCCCGTTCATATTAAAAACTGATGGAACTCGGACCCAGAACTGAGGTCAGGGGTATAAAACGCGAATAGTCAAGCAGACGGCAATCTAAATTACTAGCATCTGAGGAGATTCTGTGGTCCAGAGAAGGAAATGGAGAAGAAAACAACAGATGGGAAATCTCAGATGAATGAATAAAGTTGTTCCATAGGACATTGCCTCCTAGCTGACGGGGATGGAATGTCTAGCCGCGCAAGTGCTTAGGTGTCTGGCATCCTCGAGGTACCACAGTGATTGAAGACACGGGGAGGGAAGGCACCAAAAGTTAGGTCCCACCGAGATTTGAACTCGGATCGCTGGATTCAAAGTCCAGAGTGCTAACCATTACACCATGGGGCCACCACACGCTCTCCGAGGCAAGCAGTTAGGAACCTGGCTGCAGTGTGTCACATGAACTTTATTCTGNTCCCACCGAGATTTGAACTCGGATCGCTGGATTCAAAGTCCAGAGTGCTAACCATTACACCATGGGGCCACCACACGCTCTCCGAGGCAAGCAGTTAGGAACCTGGCTGCAGTGTGTCACATGAACTTTATTCTGATGATTTCTGTCTTGTATGAATGAAGGCCTCATTATCAGTGCTCCGCAATGCGAAAAGTGTAGAGCTCATTTTGCTTCCAGTTTTTCTCAGAGTCCACTTAGAGTCTGAGTACCTGCCTTCCTTGCAAAATCAAAACTGCAGTTACTGAATTTCTGACCTGGGCCATGAATGTGTCTATATATGGTGTCTACACTTAAAAATTCCATAGGACACGTGTGAATATAGAAAAAAAAGAAAAACGTTCAAGATAAATTGGAAATTATTGGTAATTTTGAGATTAAGTAAAAATTTTGGAGTATTTTTACAAACTTCTTTTTGCTTATCAGCATTTACAAATGGATCGATTGCAAGTTTAATACAAGTTGAATTTTTGTTATATTCATTCTTATTTCTGTAGTGTATACCGTGTGCATATGTCTTAGAAAGAGTTTTAGCAAGTGAAACAGTTTTTGGTATGTTTAGGGTTTTTTTTTTTTCTTAATAAAATTTAGCCAAAATCTGAAAACAGTTTTGAATATTCTTCAACTGGTACTTCCTCCCTACAATCTGGCCTCCTAAATGGAACGATAACATTTCCAAAAGGAAATGTTGGAAATTTCTGTTTGAAATGCTGTTTCTGAAACGTCAAAATATTCACGAGTAGAATACTGATGCCTTGATACACCCAAATTCTTGGAAGTTCATTAGGGGGAAAACGAGGCAAGCGAGGATCGAAAGTCAGACCTGAACTGAGTTTAAATTCGGGAGATAGTAATTCAAAATGAATTAATGCCTGAGCTTAAAAAAAATTTTTTTTATAATGGTCTCAGAAATCCCTAGCGTTTATCAAAGTAAATTTCAAAGATTTTCTCTACAGACAGTTATACTAGGGGACTAAACTTTCCTCCATCCAATTTTATGGAGAAAGATAATAATAATCAGGGAAACAGTGTATTCCGTGTTAAGTTTCCACAGTTGGTACTTGGACCTGGAGAGGAGGGGTAAAAAAAAAAAAAAGACTCTACGTAGCCGGCAGGATTCGAACCTGCGCGGGGAAACCCCAATGGATTTCAAGTCCATCGCCTTAACCACTCGGCCACGACTACATAACTGATTAGATTGTCTAGATATATTCCCATGAGGAATATCTTGCCTGTTACAAAAGTGCTTTCATTTTAACAGCTGTTCTGGAATGCCTATCATCATGATAAAAATATCAACAATTTGAAGATTGAAATGTTGGTTACAGACCTTATCACAAAATGTAATCTTTGTCTGACGTACAAGATACCAAGAGATTTTACGAAGGTCACATTCCAACCCCTACGAGGTGCAATGGTCCCCAATTCTGAGAGATTCCAACAGATTTACCGGACATAAAGAATAAGATTTACCTCCCTTAAAAATGGGAAAGAGGTATTTGTAACAAGCAACTTTAGCGATTCTTACACATCCAGAGCTAGTCCACAAGCTAAATGTGATAGTCTGTTGTAAAAGCATTCAGTCCCTTCTAAGATCAGGTTTCAATCAACAAAAAGACACAGCAAATAGCAGAGGATGGTTTCGATCCATCGACCTCTGGGTTATGGGCCCAGCACGCTTCCGCTGCGCCACTCTGCTAACGTGATCACTGTTTTTTCATTTATTTTCAAGGGGATAAATTTTGGCACTTTCTTAGATCTTAAGATATGAATATCTTTCTAAAGCTGCTTCAAAGAGTAGGAATACTGCATATATGTCTGTACGTGGCCACATTCCACCTCTAAATACCACCTACTCAAAAATCACCTTCTAAAGACTACTATCGATTGAGGTTTGCTTGGTTGTTGGGAAACCAAATGCATGCCAATAGGTATAATTTATAAAATTGAAATTGTAAATTTACAAAGGTGAAATTGTAAATTACCAGTAAATTACCAGTAATGCACTTACCGTAAAATACTTTTTGTTTGTGGCTTTTCAGGAAAAAACAAACACAATGCATTGGCCGGGAATCGAACCCGGGCCTCCCGCGTGGCAGGCGAGAATTCTACCACTGAACCACCAATGCTTACGCGAACACAGGGATCTTTATTTGTCTTCATATAATTATCTTATTCCTAGATTCTGGGGGAAATGATGAGGACGTGTATTCCCCAGCCCCGCCCCCCCCGAATGTTCCTAAATCCCATCAAATAATACATTACATCTAAATATTCTGGGAAAACCTGTGAACTAGAAGGAAACTGACACTGCTGATATGTGACTTGGAGTCTTTTGAAAATGAAAAATACCTATAAACCCCCGACATATAAAAATGTCTTTCTCCATCCCTTCCTCAATTTATATCTTTAATGAAAACACTTTCTGAAAGTTTCTCATTAAGGCTGAAAGCCAGTTCATTTACGTACTAGGCCAATGTGCTCAATTCAAGTTTGAAGCACCAAGTTGCTTCATTTTGGAAAAAAAGACCTTCTATTGTCATTCTGTTTCTGGAGACCCAAGTTTGGCAGGGAGGATATTGTCAACGGAAGCAGGATAAAAAAGAAAATAATAAAGGAAAAAATAATTCTCCCACTTCCTTCTCCTTACTTGCTCCTGGAGACGACTTGCCCAGGTCACTGTGGCGCTTTGGAAGCAAAAGACAAATGGGGCCTAGAAACAAATTCTGTGTTTCAGGACTTTTCAGCTGGTTTGGAGGAAAAAAACAACACAGAGAAAACCACTGATAATCAATGAAAATAATCTCTACTGCAATGACTCTTGAGTGTGCACTTTAGGGAAGCAGCAGAATCTGACAGCCTGGATTATTAAAGCATGTGAAAGCCCAGGAATTTTTTTCACTCTAGAAATCTCTTCACTTCTTCTTCAGAATAGAGAAATTGCAATATTTAATAGGCGGCTATGATTAGGATGCTTTGAAGGGGAAGAATGGCAAAAAGCCTTTTAGTAAATTAAGAGGTTGTTAATGTTGATCTTAAAGGAAGAATCCAGGCCATAAATTAGGTTCTTCCAAATCCTAGCAACAGAATAATATATAACTGGACAGTATGAGAGATATAAATAAATTCAGCCAAGTTTCCTAATTTGTTTATTCATATGTAAATAGAGCCTAGCGGAGTTGAATGTAAGTCATTCAACTTGCATTCCTCTAGGGGTTGTAAAAAATAAAATAAAATGATGCCTATTGAATAGTAGGCATCATTTTATTTTAAACTATAAACTTAAAAATAGTATAAAACTATCAGATAAATATTAGCCACTGATTTTTATTTCATGGAACTTTTTAACGAACCACTGGGAGTGAGAAGTTGTATCTTCTATTATAAACAGAAATCTTTAGTGTAATGCACATAGTTGGTGCTCACATTAGTTGTACTGAATTGATTACATACTGTAGGTTATTTTAGAACAAATATCTAAAAGTATGTTCTTTGTTATAAAAGTAATCTTTACAATGTGCACTCTTTCCTCGGATTTAATTTGGTTTAGATGCTAAGTCATATCTAACTCTTGTGACCCCACGAACAGTATGGGGTATACTCTGTCCGTGCAATTCTCCAGGCAGGAATACTGGAGTGGGTTGCCTGTTTCCTTCTCCAGATAATCTTCCCAACCAAGGTATCAATCCCAGGTCTCCTGCATTGGAGGCAGGTTCTTTACCAATTTAGCTACAAGGGAACCCCTTGCTATCTTCTCAGAACGTCACCAATAACCTCACTGAAATACAAAGCTGAACAAGAGAGAAGATTATGTCAGGAATCTCCATAGTGACTCAGAGTGAGAAGGTAAAATTGAGCTATTTAGTGAGATTTTTCAAAATCTGGATTTTTGGTGAGTAAGGATTCGATAAGAATCCTAATATATATTAGTATTGGTAGACACAGGAGATGATTTTGAGATAAAACGTACTCATTGTCTACTGCTGTGTAACAAATTACCCTAAAACTTAGTGGCTTAAAACAACAAACATTTATTATCTCGTATTTTCTGTGGATCTGGAATGCAGAAGTGGCTTACCCAGGTTGGAGTCTCTTCAGTTCAGTTCAGTTCAGTCGCTCAGTCGTGTCCAACTTTCTGTGACCCCATGAATCGCAGCACGCCAGGCCTCCCTGTCCATCACCAACTCCCAGAGTTCACCCAAACTCATGTCCATCGAGTCGATGATGCCATCCAGCCATCTCATCCTCTGTCGTCCCCTTCTCCTCCTGCCCTCAATCCCTCCCAGCATCTGAGTCTTTTCCAATGAGTCAACTCTTCACATGAGGTGGCCAAAGTATTGGAGTTTCAACTTTAGCGTCATTCCTTCCAAAGAAATCCCAGGGCTGATCTCCTTCAGAATGGACTGGTTGGATCTCAGACGGACCTTTATTGGCAAAGTAATGTCTCTGCTTTTTAATATGCTATCTAGGCTGGTCTAGTCAAGGCTATGGTTTTTCCAGTACAATCCCTCCCAGCATCTGAGTCTTTTCCAATGAGTCAACTCTTCACATGAGGTGGCCAAAGTATTGGAGTTTCAACTTTAGCGTCATTCCTTCCAAAGAAATCCCAGGGCTGATCTCCTTCAGAATGGACTGGTTGGATCTCAGACGGACCTTTATTGGCAAAGTAATGTCTCTGCTTTTTAATATGCTATCTAGGCTGGTCTAGTCAAGGCTATGGTTTTTCCAGTGGTCATGTATGGATGTGAGAGTTGGACTGTGAAGAGAGCAGAGCGCCGAAGAATTGATGCTTTTGAACTGTGGTGTTGGAGAAGATTCCTGAGAGTCCCTTGGACTGCACGGAAATCCAACCAGTCCATTCTAAAGGAGATCAGCCCTGGGTGATCTTTGGAAATGATGCTAAAGCTGAAACTCCAGTACTTACTTTGGCCACCTTGTGTGAAGAGTTGACTCATTGGAAAAGACTCTGGTGCTGGGAGGAATTGGGGGCAGGAGGAGAAGGGAACAACAGAGGATGAGATGGCTGGATGGCATCATCGACTTGATGGACATGAGTTTGGGTGAACTCTGGGAGTTGGTGATGGACAGGGAGGCCTGGTGCGCTGCGTTTCATAGGGTCGCAGAGTGTCGGACACACTGAGGGACTGAACTGAACTGACTGAACTGAGGTTGGTCATAACTTTCCTTCCAAGCAGCAAGCGTCTTTTAATTTCATGGCTGCAATCATCATCTGCAGTGATTTTGGAACCCCCCAAAATAAAGTCTGACACTGTTTCCACTGTTTCCCCATCTATTTCCCATGAAGTGATGGGACCAGATGCCATGATCTTCGTTTTCTGAATGTTGAGCTTTAAGCCAACTTTTTCACTCTCCACTTTCACTTTCATCAAGAGGCTTTTTAGTCTCTTACAAGGTAGCAAACAGTCTGTCGACAAGAGTTACAGACATCTACTTACTTGGGACTGGAGTATATACCTCTTCTCCTCTTCCTCCCCCTCCTCTTCCTCTGCCATTTTCTTTCCCCTAACCCCCTTCTCCTTCTCCTCCACCTCCTTCGTCATTTCCATCCATTTACTTACTCTTCGGTATTCCTGAAGAACAAAATAATACTCATAAGCTTGATGCTTTAAGTTGATCTACATTCTCTTTACTTCTATTTGCCAGATGATCTTCAATAATTTCTGGGAAGAGGTTCCCCTTTCCCTAAAAGTTGACCCCGACGTGATTTGAACACGCAACCTTCCGATCTGGAGTCAGACGCGCTACCGTTGCGCCACGAGGTCACGAGTGAAGGGTGGGCTCTATTCTAAATTAGGATTTAAATCATGCCTTCTCCTCGCTCAGAGGTCCTAAAGATTTATCTTTTTAATTGGTAAACTTGATTATTTTTCTCCCCACTATTCATAACTTCACTTACGCTTGGTAGAGAAAGATAAGAAAGATTAAATAGTAACTCAAAAGACCCAGTGCTCCGCATAGGGAAAACTCATTGGTTTCTCACTATCTTTCCACCTCTCGAAACTTTTCTGTCTTGAGAATAACTGTGTACGTACTCAGCTTAGATCCACAATGAAACAGGATTAAGAACTGCCACTATTTTCGAACAACCAGTTTTCCTATAAATTCACTAGACCTCAGTTCAGTTCAGTTCATTCTCTCAGTCATGTCCGACTCTTTACGACCCCATGGACTGCAGCATGCCAGGCCTCCCCGTCCATCACCAACTCCCAGAGTTTACTCAAACTCATGTCCATTAAGTCGGTGATGCCCTCCAACCATCTCATCCTCTGTTGTCCCCTTCTCCTCCTGCCTTTAATCTTTCCCAGCATCGGGGTCTTTCTTCTCAAAAAGATTCCCAGCCTTCCCTGCCCTGCGGTGTCCAGTCCTTGACCCTGCACCCGCCACCCCGTCCCACACACCCCTCCTACCTCAGCGCTCACCAGGTCCCATTATTCAACCTGGTAAAAAGCTGCTTTATCCTCAAAAGTGTAGCATAAATGGCTTGTCCTCCTGACACCCTCACTTCTCATTGGAATTCCGAGAGCTTTCTGCTCTCTATACTGTACACTTGCCGTGCAGTTCACAACAAAAAGCAAATCGCTAATATCTACTGAGTTCTTAGCATTTTCTACCAGTTCTGTGTTAGTAGAGCCTCTTCTAGTCAGTGATTCTTAAAAAGTGTTCGCAGACTAGGAGCACTCACATCAGCTGTGTACCTGTTAGCGAAACAAGTCGTTGGCCACACCCCAGGCCTGCAAAATCAGGTCTGGAGGCGGACCCCAACAGCTTTAATAAAGCCTCCCTGATCGTGATGAAGGGAAAAGGTTGAGAATCACTGCCCGAGCCTAGCAACTCTATACTTTGCTCACTCAGAATAATAACAATTTTCCGTTTTCTTACAGGATGGTGGAGAGGCAAGGTGATATTTAGTTTGTTGCCATAGCAAAGTACCACTAATTGGATGGCTTAAGCAATGATTTATCTTCTCACAGTTCTGGAGGCTAGAAGTTCAATAACAACCCTGTCAATAGGTTTATAGACGGCGGTTCTTCTCCTTAGGTCTTCACATGGTCTTTCCTGTGTGTGTTTGTGTCCTGATCTTTTTAAAATAAGGACAACAGTCATTGTACCAGGGCTTACCCATATGACCTTTTTTTTACTTTAGTTACTTTTTTAAAAGCCCTGTCTCCAAACAAAGGCATATCTGAGGTATTGAGGTGTTACAGCTTCGCCATGTGAGGCACAGGTGGGAGTAGGGGAAGCAGACAGAAGTACACAATTCAGCTCCTAATAGCCAGTTTCCAGGTGAAGCTACTGCTGACAATTCCTGAGCCTGGCAAGGGGCGTGACGATGGAGGTTCTGTGGTACGTATCCGATCGCCTCTTCACTTTTCCTATACGATGTGTTTAGAATTCAGCTTTCTCGGGTCTGACAAGTCAACAAAGTATCACACTTCAATCGGCTTTCCAGATGCCAAGTTTCTTACTATTGCCTCCTCTCCCGAAATTTTGATCCTATTTGAATTTAGGTTTGGGGGCTGTTTTGAGTGGGATTTCTGGAGTGCACAAAAGCAAATTCTTGTCTTTCGTCCACAATCGTTACCTGAAACCCCCCCGCAAGGCAGCGGTGGTCCCCAGAGTAAATAAAACAATCCAGCTCTATTCCTCTCCTTCAGCTCTCAGCTCAAGCATTCCTTCCTTACTGTGCCCTTTCTCCCAGATTCACATCAAAAGATAAAGCACTCTATTATTAGCATCATCTCCTTGTTTTAACTTGAGTATTTTTAACCCTCAGGTTCAACCCATTTCCCCAACTGCTGCTGCTGCTGCTAAGTCGCTTCAGTCGTGACCGACTCTTAGAGACCCCATGGACTGTAGCCCACCAGGCTCCTCCATCCATGGGATTTTCCAGGCAAGAGTGCTGGAGTGGGGTGCCCTTGAGGAGGTGGAAATGTCCTTGTTTGCAATAATACTCTCACTATCTTACAATTATGGGCTTCCCGTGGGGTCGCTAAGAGTCGGACACGACTGAGCGACTTTACTTTCACTTTTCACTTTCATGCATTGGAGAAGGAAATGGCAGCCCACTCCAGTGTTCTTGCCTGGAGAATCCCAGGGACGGAAGAACCTGGTGGGCTGCCGTCTATGGGGTCGCACAGAGTCAGACACGACTGAAGCGACTTAGCAGCAGCAGCAGCAGCAGTTGGTGGCTCAGCTGTAAAGAATCTGCCTGCCAATGCAAGAGAACTATAATAACATGCTGCAAGGATAGTTGAGATTGTTTTCTTTCAATCAATTATCCAAACAGCACTGCAGCTGGAGACGGACCACGTGGCCTAATGGATAAGGCGTCTGACTTCGGATCAGAAGATTGAGGGTTCGAATCCCTTCGTGGTTGCTATAGCGCTTAAGTTATTACTACTCAGAAACTGTAAATTTTCAGAACGATCATTCTTAAAAATCCAATTTTCTTGGTTAAAGTCCGTAATCAGAAACCTTCTTTTCTCAATAGTTTTATCCTCCATGCATTTCTGCTCAACACCCTTTCCTTTGCTTTATGTTTCTTTTTACCCGTCCAACGTCTTTTCCTCTATCCACAGTGTCTATCATCTATCCCGGTCTGCTCTTCTCAAAATTTGGTCCTCGAACCAATGCCAACATCGAGGAGCTTGCTAGAAATGCAAACTTTCCCAGCTTGTCCTGGTTCCCTCTCAGCACTATACTTGAACTACAAAATTAGAATTTTGGGAGTTGGGCTCAGGAATCTGGTAACAATTATTGAATCTGGGTGGTGGGTATATAGATAATTCCCGATTCTTTCAACTTTTTTAAATGTTTGAAATTTTTTACAGTAAAAGTTTAATTAAAGAAAAAAGAGGGGGAGGGGCGCGCTAGGCGGGATTGACAGAAGCTGTTCTGTTTAAACAAAAGCCCTGGGAGAACACAGGGCTCCTAGGATACAAGACAGAGGGTCAACATCAAGAAACCAGCATTGTGCAAGGTAGAGCAGATCCTTTCTTGCCTCGGGAATACAGGCTCCCTTGACAGAGTGATCAGAAAAAGAGCTGAGAAAATTAGACAGATGCCCCTTGATGAGGGACTCCTACGCCACTTGTGATATTCCCTGAAGGCCACAAAGTAACTTTAAAAACTTTAAAGGAGGGGAGAGACCCAGTCTAATTTGCATTCTCAGACTAACACATCAATTAGTGCTGACATAGCCCTGCCTACATAATCTGCCCTAAACTATGTCTCCAAGGTGTTATCTCTCACTGCTCTCCCTTCTTCTCCCCCTCCAAAAAAGCAACATTCCAGCCAGACAACACTTTTTAAAATTTATCTCATATTTCACGAGTTTTAAGTCTAGAACACTGCTCCCATCTCCAATTTGGCTCACTTTCACCCATCCTTCAGATCTAAGTTTAAACATGATTCATTTCACATATATTTATTGAGTATCCATTTGGCCAGAGATAAGGTATAATTGGAACATTTCTTCATGAAACTTGGTGTTTAATGAGTGACTCTCCAAGCAACCACCTAAGATATTCATGATTGGGATCTACATTCTTCCTGTGGGCTAATAAGGCACCCCGGACCTCTCACTTATCAAACTCAGTGGTAAATATTCACTTTTGCAGTTCTTCACTCTGAAAATTTCTCAGAACAGTAGCCATATTTTTCCGGCTCTCCACTGAAGGAGCAGCACCTAGCAAAGTGTTTGTCCTGTGATTGTGCCCAGAATACAAATTTAGAAACAACGAAGAAATGAATGAATCTCTTCAGGGACAAGGGACCAGAAAACTTCCAAGAAATGGTTGCAATTAAGCCTATGAGAAACTGTGGGAACCTGATCTTAGAAAATGGATTTGACACTTGGAAGGAAAAGCCAGATTGAGAAATAGTTCCAAGGTTGAACCAAAGACCTGGAAACTTGTGGCCTCTGGAGAGGGAATTAGAGAACAGATATAAGGGGAGTTCTGAGTCTTTGGTTTTGGCACCTGGGTGCTCCTGTCAAACAAAAATCTAGGTTGTTGGAGAAGACCCAAGTTTAGAAGGAAAGAATGGAGCTTTTATTTGAGGATGTATTGCTTTTGAGATTCACATGGACATGGAACAAGAGGTAACTAGGAAAACTGTATTTTCTGGAGCCCAGACATGAGGTCTGAGCTGCAGGAGGTAATTTTCAACCTATCAACACATAAGCAGTGGTTTATCAGTCATGTCCTGTCCTTGTACACTCACACACCCACATGCATGCACGTACAGTTAAGATTGTGGTAACGGTTGTGTAGTTTCAGAAAAGTGAAAATCCTGGGGTTCTGATCTTGTTTTGGAAGTGGTCTCTGCAAATATTTTTAAACATTTAAACATTTAAACATAGAGTATTAGATACTCTGAGAAAAAAGTCCCATGCCATGAAGTGGACTTGATTCTCAGAAATATTTTCGTATTACTATTTTATTCAAAAATATTCTACCTACTGCTTTAAAATATTTTGAGCTTTACAAAGAGATGGGAGATCGGGCTTCATGGGGAATATTTTGATAGATTCTCATTCTTGAACTTAAAAATAAGTTATAAAAGCTGCTAACATTTGTTGAGCCCTTTCTATATTCCAAGCACTAGATTAAATGTCTAAAGACACAGAGTGTCTGTAAGGAACAGCTGGGCCAGATTATTTATTGAGCATTAATTTCCTACTCCAGCAGAAATAAGAGGGTTTTTTTTTTAACTGTTGCAATATATGGCGATTTGCTTTCTAGAAAAAGACCATTCTCAGTTTACTACATGTTGGAAATAAAGTTGGTGGACTCCTCTTCGATTTTATCAGCTATTAATGGAACTTATCATCTTTTGTTTTGCCCTTTTTAACGACTAAATACTGAAATTGCTTAAATGTTATATAGTAACATGGAGAACATTGAAAGAAGTAATGTGTATGTGTAGTCGTGGCCGAGTGGTTAAGGCGATGGACTAGAAATCCATTGGGGTCTCCCCGCGCAGGTTCGAATCCTGCCGACTACGACTTGAGTTTTTTTCCTCCTCTTTAGCATAATAAAATTTCCGCCTAGTCTGATTTACCTTCAATTTCAAGACACTTTTTAAAATAAAGTGTTTACACTCTTTCAGACCTTTCACAAATCACATCAAAACAGAGGTCTCATAGACCACGAAGGAGTCATATTTTATGAGTTAGAAAAAAGAACCAGTAAGACTTTCTTCTATTTCAGTTCTGAGCTTTCTCAGGTTCTCAAACCAAAAGGAAAGATTTAAAGTATTCATATTTAAAGCAACAGTGATGCCACAACTTCCCTTTTTCTAAAACTGTAAGTCCCTTTTTATTCGTGGGTGGGCCAGTGGCGCAATGGATAACGCGTCTGACTACGGATCAGAAGATTCCAGGTTCGACTCCTGGCTGGCTCGTTGCTTTTTATAACGCCTTCTGTAAATTCCCCAAATTCCCGTCTTCTCCAGGCCTCCGTGTTAAGCTTTTCTAATTTTCTATTTTACAATATCACTGCATACAAAATGACAAAAGTGTTAATACACAGGCTTTAGCTATAGCTCACTATTCTTCTTTTACATACATAAATTTTCTTTAAATCACATCACTAAATTGTTTTTGAAACTGACGGAAACTTACTTAGGTGTATGAGGGAAACAAAAGAGGGAACACCTTTCAAATGCATCATTCTCAAAGAGTTAAGATTGAAAGTCTCACAAAGAGAAGATTTCTTGATAGCAATTTTTTCTTCTCTCTCTCTCTTTTTTTTTAAGATTCAGTTTTTTAGAGCAATTGTTAGTTCACAGCAAAACTGAGAGGAAGGTGCACACACCTTCACACACATGTATAGTCTTCCCCATCGTCAACAGAGTGGGTACACTTGTTAGAAATGATGAGTCTACTGTGGACTGATGTCCATAGTTTTCATTACAATTGGCCCTTGATGTTGTGCATTCTAAAGGTTTAAACAAATGTAGAATCATAAAGGAAATCAACCCTGAGTATTTATTGGAAGGACTGATGCTGAAGCTGAGCTCCAACACTTTGGCCACCTGATGCAAAGGGCTGACTCTTTGGAAAAGACCGTAATGCTGGGAAAGATTGAGGGCAGGAGGAAAGGGGGATGACAGAGGATAAGATGGTTGGATGGCATCACCGACTCAATGGACATGACTTTGAGCAAACTCTGGGATATAGCGAAGGACAAGGAAGAGGCGTACTACAGTCGTGCGTGCCTGCGTGCTTAGTCGCTTCATCTGTGTTTGACTCCCTGCGACCCCATGGAACATGACCTGCCAGGCTCCTCTCTCCAAGGGATTCTCCAGGCAAGAATACAGAAGTGGGTTGCCGTTTCCTTCTCCAGTTCTTACCATAGGGTTGCAAAAAGTCGGACATGACTGAGTGACTGAACAACAGAAAAGCATGTATCTATCCATTGTTAGAGCATCTCACAGAGGATTTTCACTGCCTGAAAAATCCTCTCTGCTTGGCCTGTTCATCCTTCTTCCTCTCACCAACCCCTGGCAACCAATGATGATTTTACTGTTTTTGTAGTTTTGCCTTTTCTAGGATGTCACATATTGGAATGATACGGTATGTACAGCCTTTCAGATTGGCTTATTTCACTTAGTAATATGCATTTAAGGTTTCTCCATGTCTTCTCATGGCTTAGTAGCTCATTTCTTCTTAAGGCTGAATAATATTCCATTGTCTGCTTGTACCACAGTTTATCCATTCACCTACTGAAAGGCATTTTGGTTGCTTCCAAGATTTGACAATTAAGAATAAACCTGTTATAAACAACTGTGTGCAGGCTTTTGTGTGGACAAAAGTTTCAACTCCACTCCTTTGGGCAATTTAATAAGGAGGGCAATTGCTGGATCATATGAACTGGCAAACTGTCTTCCACAGTGGTTGTACCATTTTGCATTCCAACTAGCACTGAATGACAGTCCTTGTTACTCCATCTCCTCACCAGCATTTGATGTTCAGTGTCCTGGATTACTTTGGCCACTTGATGCGAAGAGCTGACTCATTGGAAAAGACCCTGAGGCAGGGAAAGATGGAGGACAGGAGGAGAAGGGGATAACAGAGAATGAGATGGTTGGATGGCATCACCGACTCAATGGACATGAGTTTGAGCAAACTCCAGGAGATAGCGAAGGACAGGGAAGCCTGGCGTACTGCAATCCATGGGGTCGCAAAGAGTCGGATACAACTGATGGACTGAAAAACAATAGGTGTGTAGTGGTATCTCACAGTTACTTTGTTCTCAAGACATATGCTTTTCATGTGCTTAAAAAGCGGGCCAAACACCTCACTAAAGGAGATATACAATGCCAAATTTTCTTAGTAAACTCTCTTCTATACTCTCAAAATTCTTTTCAGGAGAGAAAAAAAAAGCTTGTCTTAGCAGAGGATGGTTTCGATCCATCGACCTCTGGGTTATGGGCCCAGCACGCTCCCGCTGCGCCACTCTGCTGCAATAAACTGTACACTCATACTTAGTATTCAGCTTTCTATAGACTTTTTTTTTTTCAACTCTACAGAGCTGAGTGTTTTCTTGAACTGTTTTTCTCTGTTTCTGTCTCTCTCTCTTTCCCCCAGAGCAGTAATCTCTGTTTTATAATGTGATGGCCAAGGGCCTAAACTAACTGCTAAGAAAAGTGTTAATAAGAAATAGAGAACGACTATTTTGGATACTCTTCCTCTGTGCACAAAGGCATGCTTAGATGCAGTGTTTGTTCCCCTGTGCTGTGTGAACATGTATATTACATCTATAACAAAATATCTGCTGATATTCCATATGTCATGTTTTAAAGCCATTCTAAGTTATACAAAGTAACAGGTTCTGATGAAATAAGCGTGCTTTCCTTTTCTTCTGCGCTGTAATGTAATGGTTCATAATCTGTTGGAGGGTGCTCAAGTCCCAGGTAAGAAAAATAATTTTAAGGAGTTCTTAGAACTAGCCCAGAGGGCTACTTTTTCTGATGTAATGGTTCATTTCCTCTAGTCTCAATTTGGCAAACCAAACAAAAACTTATGTTCAGGTTTTCTGCATCTGGAAATGAACTGACTTCCTTCTTGGTTTGTTGGAGTAGCGGAATTGCAGAGAGCCAAGATTCTGCTTGTAGTGTAACCTTTCTGGCATGGAAAAGCTGATTCAGGTGTGAAGCAGGAAATGTCAGAAGATGTGGGAAGCTTCTGACCTTTGGAGAGAGAGATGTGGATAAGGAAATGGGTCAGGGAGTGCAGAAGTGAGCGAGGAGAGATGGCTGGGAGTTGGCAAAGACTGAAATTCAGAACGTTTGCAATAAAATAAAAAATGTCTTTTGCAGAAAAGAATAAAAATGTCTTTATGGACCCAGAAATAAACCCCCCAAGCACAGTTATAGTGTACACCTACCTGCCTATTTACCTACTTTGTAAAGGGCAGCTAGCGTTGGAGAAAACATCTTTTTCCCCTCCAAGTTTCAGACCAGTGCATCCTAAACTGTAAAACAATTGACCCCGACGTGATTTGAACACGCAACCTTCTGATCTGGAGTCAGACGCGCTACCGTTGCGCCACGAGGTCCTGTGGGGACCCTTCGTTCCTTTACTTGTCAACCTGATCTATGGAATTAATTATCGGTATTCACTGAAGACCGTGCAGCTGGATACAAAATAATGCCTGGCGGTCTCCTAGATTAAAACAGCTGTCCATTCAATCACTTACTGATTCTCTGCCTCCGAAAATGCTTCTATTTCCAATGCTTCCTATTCTATTTCCTTCCTTTTCTTACCTAATTTTCTCCATATACGTCAAAAATAGACGTTCGGGGTTTGTTTTGTTTTCGTTTCTGTCTTTTTAGAAATAATAGACATTCGGTTTAAAGTCGGGCGTTCTGAGATGGAGTAAGAGTAACAAAGAGTGCCCTCCCCTCATCCCTTAGCCCTCCCCCTAATCAGGGACTCTGATCAGGGTTTTGAATTTGTTATCAGAGTTGATGGTAGTTGCTGACCACATACTAGCGTTTCGAAGAAACGGATTTACCCTAGGCCGGCCGGTTTAACTGTGCAGCTCCTATCTGTGAAATAATATTGTCTTCTTACACCCACTCTTGTGCTTCGTTGAAATGATCAATTTCACATTGCCAGAGTTGTTCTGAATCTGAACACTGTATCTGAAGCTGGCCCTAAGAAGGGCAAGAAACCTTGGTGTTTTGTTTGTTTGTTTTGGCCTGAGGAAACAAGTGATTCTGGCACCGTGGTTAGACTGGTTAAAGCACCTGTCTGAGAAACTGCAGTTGGGTGTCGAATCTCTATGAGATTATTTTCCAAGATCTAAATAGTAGAGAGGTCTCTTTGAACTCCTAGAAAAAGATATTCTGAAAAATGAATCTTGGGCTCTGGACTCATTTTTCAAGATTAAGAAAAGCAAACTAATTTTCAGTGTCCTTTTTATAGTAGTGGGTCATTTTTCAGAATATCCTGTCCAGGAGTCCCAAAACTGCATACCTCTGATTGTCTTTATCTCTTTTCCTTGTTTTTCCTAGGCTAGATGCTGCATACTATATATCAGCATCTAGTATACCATATATTTTACTTATATATTTATTTA
Organism: Oreotragus oreotragus; assembly: GCA_006410675.1. Taxonomy (NCBI): domain Eukaryota; kingdom Metazoa; phylum Chordata; class Mammalia; order Artiodactyla; family Bovidae; genus Oreotragus; species Oreotragus oreotragus. The sequence continues at coordinate 84,252 of SJYX01016852.1, forward strand.
TTACCTATTAAAAGTAACTAGACTAAAAGCTAAGGCACAGCTTCTTCCAGGATCCATCTGAGTGATCAGCTTGCACTCCACTTAATATACCTCTTTTGGCTACCACATCCACCTCACCACCATCCCCTGGCTACTGCTACCCACTAAGAACAAACACCAGGAAGTTTACCTGGGGGGTGGTAGTGGTCTAAGAACTCAGGCTCTCAGAGTTGATATATGTCCATCCTTTTGGTTGTAGATCCTCTGTGACGCTGAATATATGATAAATTATTGTAGCAGAGGCTGCTACAGTAATTATCAGTCTGTTTCTTTTTTTATTGCACATACAATTGTCTTTTTTCCTTTGGGATGCTATCACAAAAAT
>SJYX01016853.1:0-11353 GCA_006410675.1 Oreotragus oreotragus
TGGCCAAAGTACTGGAGCTTCAGCTTCAGCATCAGTCCTTCCAACTTCTTTAGGACTGACTGATTTGATCTCTTTACAGTCCAAGGGACTCTCAAGAGTCTTCTGCAACACCACAGTTCGAAGGCATTGATTCTTTGGTGCTCAGCTTTCTTTATGGGTCAGCTCTCACATCTGTGCATTACTACTGGAAAAACCATAGCTTTGACTATGTGGACCTTTTTTGACAAAGTGATGTCTCCACGTAAGAGTTAATTTTGGAGTTTGATATTCCTAAATCTGAGTTACAGTTTGGTCTTTCATTAGCTCTGTGACGTTTGGCAACTTGTGTAATGTAAATGTATTAGGTTTATGTTGCTGCTGTAACAAACAGCAAACAATTAGCGTCTTAGATTTATTATCTCTCAGTTTTGTAGGTGTAGACTGGTTCCTCCAGCTCAGCTGGTTTTTCTGTTCCATGTTAAGAAGTTTAAAATCAAAGTACTGACTGGACTCTTATTGGCAGCCTCTGGAAAGAATCAGTTTCCATGTCCGTTCAGGTTGTTGACAGAATATTGTTCCTTGTGGTTGTAACTCACGGAGGTCCTGTTTCCTTGCTGGCTGTCAGCTGGGGGTGTCCTTAACTCCTAGAAGGTTCTCCCTGGTTCTTGCATGTGAACCCCTATACCTCAAAGCCAGCAGTGTTACATCTTCTTTCTCAGGCTTGAAATCTCTTTTCCTTCCTCTTCTGCCATAACTTTTCTCCTAGTGAGAGAAAATTGCCAGCTTTTAAGGACTCAGATGATTATATTGAGTTCCCCTGGATAATCTGGGATAATCTCTCTGTTTTGAGGTCTATAATCTTAATTATATTTGCACAGTACATGCAATTACAAAGTACATTACCATGTTCTGTAGCATAATCACAAATTCCAGGGATTAGGGTGTGAACATCTTTGGGGTCTTTTTTGTTGCTGTCCAGGCATACCTCGAGATACGGTGGGTTCAATTCTAGATACTGTGGGTTCAATTTATTCTGCAATAAAGTGAATATTGTAATAAAGTCACATGAATTGTTTTGGTGTCCCAGTACATATGAAAGTTATGGTTATACTCTACTGTAGTCTATTAAGTATGTAATAGCTTTGTGTTTTAAAAAACAATGTATATAGGTTAACTAAAAAATACATTATTGCTAAAACATGCTAACCATCATCTGAGGCTTCAGAGAACTGTAGTAGTAACATCAAAGGTTACTAATCACAGATCACTATAATAAATATAATAACAAAAAAGTTTGAGATATCATGAGAATTACTGAAATATGATACAGAGACATGAAGTGAGCAAATGTTGTTAGAAAATGGCATCGATAAACTTGCTCAATGCAGGGTTGTCACAAACCTTCAATTTGTAAAGAACACAATATCTGTAAAGCACTGTAAAGCAAAGTACTATAAAATAAGATATGCCTGTATATAAAATCTTGACATTCATGCCTTCTCCACAGGGCAATTATGAGGATTAAGTGAAAGAAACTTTCTAAAGTTCTTGGTTAACTAAAAAATACATTATTGCTAAAACATGCTAACCATCATCTGAGGCTTCAGAGAACTGTAGTAGTAACATCAAAGGTTACTAATCACAGATCACTATAATAAATATAATAACAAAAAAGTTTGAGATATCATGAGAATTACTGAAATATGATACAGAGACATGAAGTGAGCAAATGTTGTTAGAAAATGGCATCGATAAACTTGCTCAATGCAGGGTTGTCACAAACCTTCAATTTGTAAAGAACACAATATCTGTAAAGCACTGTAAAGCAAAGTACTATAAAATAAGATATGCCTGTATATAAAATCTTGACATTCATGCCTTCTCCACAGGGCAATTATGAGGATTAAGTGAAAGAAACTTTCTAAAGTTCTGTGAGCTAATAAACCTCATTGGCTGTCTAAAAGCTACCATGTCACATTTCAATCTTGATCATAATATGCTCTATAATCTAATAATCTAAATAGTGTACTAGTGTTTCTTTTCTCCAGTATGCTACACCAGTCTATTCTGATCTCTTAAGACAGCTTTCCTCTTAGTGTCTTGTGACTATTCTCTTTTCTTTAATTTCACTCATGCTGTGCCTTGTGTGGAATGCCCTCTCCTTTTCTGCCTTTGAGTCCTAAAACCTTCAACGCAAACCCCACCTCTTTTCTTTAAGCCTACCATGATTATCACAAATCATGCTGCTCTCTCTCTCCTAAATACTCAGAATGCTTTCATTCTAGGCACACCATTCTGTTTGAGTTCTGGAGGAGTTTGTTCCCCCTCCTCTGCCTGCAGTTAATTAGCGCATCTGACTTGCTCTTGAGCACACATCATAATGCCATATTTCCTACCTAGCATTAGTGTTTGGAGTTACCACTTCAGATAGTGCAAGAACACACCATTAGATAGTGACAAAAATTCACACAGTGAGAAAGTGATTCTCTTTTCTGTTCTCTTTCAATTCTTCTGAACGTGCAAAAGATTAAGTCTCAATTTAGTCTGTAATACTGCTTTCTCTTTAAATCAAAGAAAGAGTAAGCAGTAATGGTTAGCTATATGTAATAATAATTATTTTGTTTATATCATATATTTATATATCAATATACCTAATTATATTGATTAGCATATGTACACAATTGTATAATAATTATATATATAATACATTTTATATATTTTATGTTGAATTACATTGAAATCTCTCTTTCTCCATATATATATACTGCACAGTTGATATTGTTCAGGTGGTGATACAAGAAACTTTCTAGAAATGGTAAATGAATGATTGGTCAAAGTTGAGTGTGTTGACTACTGTAGAAAGTCAGATTCTGAGTTCTGTCGTTTATGTGTGCTTGAGCCAGAGACTGGACTTTGAGCCTTGGTTTCCTCACCTGTCAAATGAGACTATTTACCTATTTCAAGGGGGTACTTGTGAAGTTGGAAAGAAATTATGGAAGGCACTTGGGACAGTGGCCAGGGCATAGTGACTTCTCATCAAGAATAACCATTATACCTCTTTCTGACTGATACTATTCCTGAGGTGGATCTTGGCATACTGTTCATTCTAGGTTGGATTGTCCTTGTGGGGAGGGTATTCAGATATATCTCTAATTTCCCCAAAATGCATTTTCATGTATATTCTTTTTCTTCCCATCTATTAATTGGAAACAAAGTAGAGGTTGCTGGGAATAGTTTTGTAATACTGTTGTGTCTTCTTCATCATGGTCTTAGCAGATAACATTTTTTCACTGAGATTTTACAGGGCTGCATTTAGATGTTTGCATAATAAATATCTGCTTGGATCTGGGAATTCCTTCTCAGATGCTTTTTAGAAGCAAATGACACTCAACATGAAAGGCCTTGTAGTGAGAGTAGAGCCCTATCGGGTTATTGGAGGTCATAGCCCACACTGGAGTCTGACAACTTAGGCGCTTTAACTACTAAAGAAGCAGAGATACATGTGAGACGGTCCCTGGGGAAGTGAAGCAAGCCTGCTGTGCTCTGTTTTGTGCTTGCTGCTGTTTTTGCTGACTGCTACCTTATATAAATGTCCCTTTCATGAATGCCATCATTTCACTTCTGTAAGTGATTTTTAATGAAAAATAATTTATCTTTTACAATTCAAAGAAAAGGACAAAATTCTTGCCTTCCCGTTTTGTTCTGATATCTGGTCCGTTGGGTTTAGGAAGACCTGACCTCGCTCACAGGTGGTGCACCTGACCTCGGCTCACGGGTGGTGCGCCTGACCTCTGATAAGTGTAATTGATATTCAAGGCCCTTCCCCTACCATCCTACCACCTTGCTCCCCTGCCCCACCCTGCAAAACAAAAACAGAACACAACAAAACAAAGAAACCCCAAAGGGCAAGAAAAAGTCTCTAACCAAGCTGTCAGTATACTAATGCTGTTAGCAAAGTTTAAAAACAGTCTTTGAATTTCCATTATTAGAAATCCATTGTTTTCTGTTAAGATACAATAAAAAGAGCTTATATTTTGGAGTCACCTGGCTTGGAATTCCAGCACTAACACTGGGTCTTGAATAGTTTCTTCATCTCCCTGAAGCTCAGCTTTTTCAACTGTGGAAAGAATGAATAGTTCCTGCATCGCACTACCTACCTATGCTCTTTTAAAACATTAGATGAGATTCTGTGGTAGAGTGCCTAGCTCCGTGTACCTAGTACATATTAGGCCCTCAGTAATTAACAGGTACCACTGCTACTCTCTTAAAGGAGTTGGCTTAATTACTATTACATTTTGTAAATAACATGCTAAATTTTTCCATGGTAATGGATGAGGAGAGTGCCCTGAAATCATAAAAAAGAAAGTTTGGTTAGAGAATGAAAGCAGAATCTCTAAGACAAGAAGTACTCCTTAAGGGTAGGCATCAAGATGGACTATAGGGGTCACCAGTAGGGAACACTTTGTTCTGCTGTAAATTTGATTTGATTTAGCTGGGAGCAGGGTTACAGAAAAAGTCCCAGGCCAGGGAATATCTGGTCATTAAACTTATCTGCATCTGAAGGAAAATGTGAAGAGGAGGAGGGAGAGACCAGGAGAGGAGGAGGATCAGGGATATTCATTTTTCTTACTGGTGTGGCATCTTTGTAAATCAACTCAGTAGTTCTTTTTCTCCTAGATTTAAAATGTCAATATATTAATGCTGTTAGCAAAGGACAGATTAAATCATTGTTGGTAGAGGCATCAGTCTAAAGGGACATAAGTCTTCAGTTGTAAATATTCCATCTAAGTAAAGAAAAAGAAGGTTAATATTTGAACTATCTCAATAACTTCAGTAATTTTTAAGATTATATAGTTCATCATTCAAGCAAAAACTGTGTTTGAACCTACTTATAATTTTCTACCAGTTAAATCATGCCTAGTGAAAATTTCTATAATCTTTCATTGAAGAATGTTTACTGATAATTTGATAATAATATTATATATGCTCCCGAGTAGTATAATTATATTTATAAAATCCAGGAGCATATATATATATATACAATTTATGCTCAACTGAGGTCTTATACTAATATAAATCCTATGTTTAAATGGCACAGTGGTAAAGAATCTGCCTGCCAGTGCAGGAGACACAAGAGATGTGAGTTTGATCCCCGGGTCAAGAAGATTCCATGGAGTAGGAAATGGCAACTGATTCACAGTATCTCGCCTGAAAAATTCCATGGCTAGAAGAGCCTGGAAAGCTATAGTCCTTGGTGTTGCAAGAATCGAACATGACTGAGCAACTGAGCACACAGCACAAGAAGATATTATTCCAGTGATAAATTATTTCTATTTCTGATCAAAGTGTATTTCCCAAAGGAAAAGAGTTTTGGAGATCAGAGTAATGACACAATTGAAAGATAAAAATCTCCAATTTTCTTTACTTGCTGTTGCCTTTTCTTCAAATATGTTTAGTGTCATGGATTGCCCAGAGTGTGCCTAATCAAATCTTTTACATCCCTGTTAAATATGATGCTGTCTGTTATCACAAAGTTGCTTCCAAAGGACAAGACTCTGAAACATTGCTTTTAAATTTCAATTGACTAAACACAGAACAGTTTTGATGTACTACTTGATATGCATGCAATCAAAGTGAGATATCTATCCAACATATTATTCATTCATATTTCATAGGGTAACATCTGTAGCCTGAGAGCACGCATGGAGCCTGCCTCCATCACAGCCATTCCCATACTGTACAGAGATTTTGTTTGGAGTTGCAGCATCCTTATCTTTTATATCCTTAGTCTAAATGTATAGCACAGAGAAACCATAAATGTTTGTGACATGTTGATTATGTACTTCTTATGGGACATCCAAGAGAAGATGTTCAGTAGACACTAGGACATATAGATTGGAGCCCAAGAGATTGATTTTGAAGTCATCAGCCAAAAGTTGTTTCTTGAACCTCAGGTTAATGTTCTTCATCTTCCATTTCACTTCCCTTATTTTATTGCAGCAGTGATCATCCAACATGCCACCTATTCATCCACATTTCCAGCCATCTTGCAGGCAGTTGGGGCTATATGGCTAGATGTGTCCAATGAGTGAGAGCTGGAAATGACGTCTTTCACCTCTGGGCCAAAATATAGAAGAATGTATGCAAAATCCTCCAGTTCTCTTTTATCATGGCATAACAAACAGGAGAAACCATGAATTCTACATAGAAAAGCTAGAGGATGGGCCACCAGCATTATACAAGATCTCTGAATTACTGCATCAAAGACTGTTGCTCTGGAGACCCCCTGGCACTGCAGCAGACCATGTGTGTATTAGAAATAAATCCTTGTTATGTTTAAGCTTGTTATGATTTGAGCTATTTTGAGGTTGTTGATTATGGCAGCATAATTTAGTCCAATTGCATTAATGCACCTCTGTTCTTGCTTGAATCAACTTGAAAGAAAAATACTTAATTCATAGTTAACGCCAATTCTGGGGGGGAAGTTATATATTTATAAATATAATAATGTAGCAATATGTTGTCAAGGAATGCTTGTGGTTCTTGATACTAAATCAATGCTTTGGTATTATACATGGTGTCATTTCTAGGGGAAAAATTCTGTCATCTACTCTTTTGTATAAAATTTCTAAAAGGTAAAGAGAAGTTTAAAATTTTCTTTGAGGAGCTTCAATTATCCACTGAGGTTATTGGTAAAAGTACTTGAAGTGGATAATATAGTAATAGTTGTTCATAGACAGTTTCTGAACATGACCTGACTTTGAATAAGAAAATCAAAGAACCGTTGACTCTCAGAGCAGGAGGAGGTTTTCCAGGTGTCTACCAAATCATGCCTTTTCTCTTTCTAAAGGGTCAGTCACCCTTGGATATCTCACCTGGTGACTCACTGCAGATGGCACTATTTTTGAGACAGCTCTGACTGGAAGGGAGGGACCGGTAAATGTTTTCTTCTCGTTTGTCTGACTCCTTCATTAAATGACCTGGTAGATCTAGCTCCCTGCTTCTTTCACGTAACCTTTTCTTTTATGTTTCCTTTCTTTTTTTAAGGCTTTCCTTTTAGGTTCCTACGTTGCGTTCTCTTTTAACTCGACAGAGTGTCTGACCATGGTAGGCCTGGCTTCATGTCTCTGCCTGTGCTTTTTGCTCAAGGTGTACTAGGAATTCCCATGAGAATGGTGCAGTCACAGACATTCACGCTTTTCAAGTACTCGAACACTTCTGTGTTAGGAAGTAGAGAGACTCCTGAGGTCTGGGTGACAAAAGCCACAGAGACGAAGAGAAACAAAGAGGGGGATGCTGGGGAGAACTTATACAAAGGACCCCTTTGCTCTACAGGCCTGACTGAGCTTAGCCATTTTGGTGGCATAGCTGGGATGAGGCTGAGTTTTGTCACTCCAGAATCTCAGGGAAAGACACACAATCCAGGGTGCTCCAGTCAGGGATAGCAGAGAGTGGCGAAGGAGAAATGATCTGTGTGTAGCATGAGTGTGTAGAATTACAATGGTTTTATCCTACTTTGTAAAAAATGTACTTGTTTTAATAACGGTTATTAGGTGTTTCTGTGGGAAAGACCACATATTTCTATAAAAAGATGTTTTTAAGTGATATTGTTTATGTGTGTTGACTATTCTTTATCAGCTTTTGAAATGCAGTATTATTAGCTCTCATATCCAGAGTGATCTAGGATACTTTGTTTATTAGTGAGGTTTTGTTATCACTAGGTAACATGCTAATAAAATGATCAGTGTTTCCTTAAAGTCTGAATAAAAATTAACCTTAAATTCCCCAATTCAGACCAATTCCCTTAGGTAAATCACAAATGCGTAGATTTGAGTGGATCTTTATTTTTGTGCTTAGTAATTGAAGTTGGGAAAACTAGTTCTTTTAATGATTTTGTTTTGCTTAAATCTGAGAATGCTTGTTAGCGACTCAAATGCAATTGCTTCCTTTATTCTTTTCTTATTGAGCTATCAGATAGTTTGCCAAAGGCTTCTCTGTTTCCCTTGCTATTGTTTTTTCCCTCATGAATTATGGTGCAATTCAACTGGGTCCAGTGCTTTGTCAAACTGCCTAGTTTTAATTGCCTTATTTGCAATATTTTAATATTCACTTTGCCCCTCAAGAAATTATATATTTACCTGTGTGCCATTTCTCTCTCTCACATTTATGAAAAACAAGATAAAACTACATGCTTAGACCTTCATTTATAGATCTTTTCATCCCCTCCCACCTGTATCTTCACTTGTGAATGCAAAAAGGGATAGACATTTAACTCAATGAATCCATTTTATGTTTTCTTTTTTTGGTAGATAATCTTTATATTTCTCTAACCAGTGTATTTCTGTACTGAGAAAAGGTGTAACTGCCTAAGTTTTATCTAGTAGCTTCTTTTTGTGGCCTCAGAAGCCTTTTCTGCTCACTTGCCAGGTTATATGTCACCGTCCTGGTGTCTGGTGAGGGTCCATCATCCTTTGCTTGCTTTTACATAAGCCAACCTAGGAGAAGAAAGTCCTTCAGACCAGAAATAACAAGGGGGCAAATGTGTCAGGCTTTGGTGATTCTGGGAATCAGAAGATGGAGAATTTTCTGTTTCCATTATCCACGCTCTGCTGATCTCCTTTGACTATTGCTCCTTGCCGGGCCGTCTGACATCACTCTCCTCACGCAGTTATGTTTCGTTTTTGTTGCCGTTGTTTTTGGTGTTCAGTTGCTAAGTCGTGTCCAGCTCTTTGCAGCCCCATGGACTGCAGCACGCCAGGCTTCCCTGTGCTTCACCGTCTCCCAGAGTTTGCTCAGACTCATGTCCATTGAGTTGGTGATGCTATCTAACCATCTTATCCTTTGCCGCCCTCTGCTCCTTTTGCCTTCAATCTTTCCCAGCCTCAGGGTCTTTTCCGATGAGTCAACTCTGCATCAGGTGGCCAAAGTACTAGAACTTTAGCATCAGTCCTTCCAAGGAACATTCAGGGTTGATTTCCTTTAGAATTGACTAGTTTGATTTCCTTCCAGTCCACAGGACTCTGAAGAGTCTTCTTTAGCACCACAGTTCAAAGCCATCATTTCTTTGGTGCTCAGCCTTCCTTATGATCCACCTCTCACATCAGTACATGACTGCTGGAAAAACCATAGCTTTGATTATACAGACCTTTGTTAGCAAAGTGATGTATTTGCTTTGTAATATACTGTCTAGGTTTGTCATAGCTTTGACTACACAGACCTTTGTTGGCAAAGTAATGTCTCAGCTTTTTAATATGCTCTCTAGGTTGGTCATAACTTTCCTTCCAAGGAGTAAGCGTCTTTTAAGTTCATGGCTGCAGTCACCATCTGCAGTGATTTTGGAGCCTAAGAAAATAAGACCTGTCACTGTTTCCACTTTTTCCCCATCTATTTGGCATGAAGTGATGGGACCAATGGCCATGATCTTAGTTTTTTGAATGTTGAATTTTAAGCCAGTTTTTTACTCTCCTTTTTCATCCTCATCGAGAGGCTCTTTAGTTCCTCTTTCTGCCATTAGAGTGATATCATTTGCATATCTGAGGTTATTGGTATTTCTCCTGGCCATCTTGATTCCAGCTTGTGATTTATCCAGTCTGGCATTTTGCATGATATACTCTGCATATAAGTTAAATAAATAGGATGACTATATACAGTCTTGGCATTCTCCTTTCCCAATTTTGAACCAGTCACTTGTTCCATGTAAAGTTCTAACTGTTGCTTATTGACCCACACACAGGTTTCTCAAGAGATTCTGGCATTTTGCATGATATACTCTGCATATAAGTTAAATAAATAGGATGACTATATACAGTCTTGGCATTCTCCTTTCCCAATTTTGAACCAGTCACTTGTTCCATGTAAAGTTCTAACTGTTGCTTATTGACCCACACACAGGTTTCTCAGGAGACAGGTAAGGTGGTCTGGTATTCCTATCTCTTTAAGAATTTTCCACAATTTGTTGTGATCCACACAGTCAAAGACTTTAGTGTACTCAGTGAAGAAGTAGATTTTTTTGTTTGTTTGTTTGTTGTGGAATTCCCTTGGTTTCTCTGTGATACAACGAACGTTAGCAATTTGATCTCTGGTTTCTCTGCCTCTTCTAAATCCAGCGTGTACCTCTGGAAGTTCTTGGTTCACATGCTGCTGAAGACTCGCCTGAAGGATTTGGGGCATATTTCCCTTTGCTGCTGCAACTGGCTTCAAACAAAATTTGCGCTTTGAAATATGCTTTCACGTCTTCATGCTCAACTCTTGTTCGTGTGCATGCTAAGTCGCTTCAGTCGTGTCTGACGCTTTGTGACCCTCGGGACTGTAGCCTGCCTGGCTCCTCTGTCTGTGGGATTCTCCAGTCAAGAATACTGGGAATCTTCTGACCCAGGCATTGAAACCACATCTCTATGTCTCCTAAAGTGGCAGGCAGGTTCTTTACCACTAGCACCACCTGAGAAGCTCATGCTCTAATCTCATTTTGGTTTAAATCTTGAATTTTCCCACCAAAAAAATCTTGCTTACGTTTAACCTGACTGAATGAAAATAATTCTCATTGTACAACTATGCCCAAAGCATTCTCTTTTGTATTTAAAATCGTACATTTGTTAAAAGGATTTCTTTAAATGTCTAAAAATAGGTTTATCCATATTCAAAACCTGCACTATTAATATTATATTTTTATAGCATATAAATCAGTGTCATGAAAGCATATCTAAACCCTTTCTTTTCTTGATCAAAGTTTTAGACTTCATTTCTTGTCTTAAAATTATCTAAAAGTCTTAATATTAATGTGTCTTCTTTTCACATGTTCTTTCTCTAAGTACCCACTTATCCTAATTGCATGGATTCATTTGCAAATCTTTCTTGTTTGGACCTAGCAGAGGCAGTGCTTTCTGTGATAATACAAATCTTATTGTCACACTGATAATATTTCTGCCTATTTAAGTGGAGGTGATGGAATTCCAGTGGAGCTATTTCAAATCCTGAAAGATGATGCTGTGAAAGTGCTGCACTCAATATGCCAGCAAGTTTGGAAAACTCAGCAATGGCCACAGGACTGGAAAAGGTCAGTTTTCATTCTAAACCCAAAGAAAGGCAATGCCAAAGAATGCTCAAACTACCGCACAATTGCACTCATCTCACATGCTAGTAAAGTAATGCTCAAAATTCTCCAAGCCAGGCTTCAGCAATACGTGAACCATGAACTTCCAGATGTTCAAGATGGTTTTAGAAAAGACAGAGGAACCAGAGATCAAATTGCCAACATCCACTGGATCATCGAAAAAGAAAGAGAGTTCCAGAAAACATCTATTTCTTCTTTATTGACTATGCCAAAGTCTTTGACTGTGTGGATCACAATCAACTGTGGAAAATTCTGAAAGAGATG
>SJYX01016853.1:18339-76192 GCA_006410675.1 Oreotragus oreotragus
AGTTGCTTGTATATTTTTGAGATTAGTTGTTTGACAGTTGCTTCATTTGCTATTATTTTCTCCCAATCAGAAGGCTGTCTTTTCACCTTGCTTATAGTTTCCTTTGTTGTGCAGAAGCTTTTAATTTTAATTAGATCTCATTTGTTTATATTTGCTTTTATTTCCAGTATTCTGGGAGGTGGATCATAGAGGATCCTGCTGTGATTTATGTCGGAGAGTGTTTTGCCTATGTTCTCCTCTAGAATGGATGCTTTTGAACTGTGGTGTTGGAGAAGACTCTTGAGAGTCCCTTGGACTGCAAGGAGATCCAACCAGTCCATTCTGAAGGAGACTAGCCCTGGGATTTCTTTGGAAGGAATGATGCTAAAGCTGAAACTCCAGTACTTTGGCCACCTCATGTGAAGAGTTGACTCATTGGAAAAGACTCTGATGCTGGAAGGGATTGGGGGCAGGAGGAGAAGGGGACGACAGAGGATGAGATGGTTGGATGGCATCACGGACTCAATGGATGTGAGTCTGAGTTAACTCCGGGAGGTGGTGATGGACAGGGAGGCCTGGCGTGCTGCGATACATGGGGTCGCAAAGAGCTGGACACGACTGAGTGACGGAACTGAACTGAACTGAATAACTGTCTTGATGGTTTTGTTATATGGGGGTCCAAAGCAAGCTGTATGATTTAGAAAGTGATTTTTTGTTGTTTTTCAGTCGCTAAGTCATGTCCTACACTTTTAAAAACACCATTGTATCAGAAGTCTTTCTATACATTTTATACATTTGGGATTGGATGGTGGGAGGGTGAAATACAGATTTGTTATTGGCATTTGTATGGTGGGCTTTTCCCACCACCAGAAATTACCACGCGACTGTTAATAACTTTGAACCCAATGTCCTGGAGATTTTAGACATATGAGGAAGGAAATTTATACTGTTAGGGAACTAACATCCTTCTTGCTCTCTGAGATACCCTGATTGTCTGTAGGTGGGCATGAGATCAAGATGCTTTTATTTCTAACCCAGAAGAATCAGCATGCAGATTCTTTAAATATGGTTCATCATCAAATAGGAAAATATTTGGCCTTCTAGTCAGGAAACTTAGATTCTAAGCTTGATTTGGCCTTATCAGTTCAGTTCAGTTCAATTGCTCAAGCATGTCCGACTCTTTGCGACCCCATGAATCGCAGCATGCCAGGCCTCCCTGTCCATCACCAACTCCCGGAGTTTACACAAACTCATGTCCATCGAGACGGTGATGCCATCCAACCACCTCATCCTCTGTCATCCTGTTCTCCTCCTGCCCCCAATCCCTCCCAGCATCANTTATTCATTATGTATTGACTCTTTTTTATTTCTTCTAGGTCCTTGTTAAACCTTTCTTGCATTTTCTCAATCCTTGTCTCCAGGCTATTTATCTGTGATTCCATTTTTATTTCAAGATTTTGAATCATTTTCACTATCAATGTTCGGAATTCTTTCTCAGGCAGATTCCCTATCTCTTCCTCTTTTGTTTGGTTTGATGGGCATTTCTTCCTGTTCCTTTACCTGCTGAGTGCTCCTCTGTCTCTTCATCTAGGTTATATTGCTGCGTTTGGGGTGGCCTTTCTATATTCTGGGAATTTGTAGAGTTCTCTTTACAATGGAGTTTCCTCACTGTGGTTGGGGTTGTATCAGTGGGTTGTCAAGGTTTCTTGGTTAGGGAGGCTTGTGTTGTAGTTCTGGTGGGTGGAGCTGGATTTCTTCTCTCTTGCTCCAGGAAGGATGACTCTCAGAGACGTGGACCTTCAGGTGGGACAGGCTCACAAGTCCTGGCTGACACCAGAGGGACCTCTCTGCTGCAGGTAGGGTTAGCTGTTGTCACAACTCAGCAGCTCAGGTCACTAGCCAAAAAACCTACATCCATTCTCTCTTGCTCCAGGAAGGATGACTCTCAGAGACGTGGACCTTCAGGTGGGACAGGCTCACAAGTCCTGGCTGACACCAGAGGGACCTCTCTGCTGCAGGTAGGGTTGGCTGTTGTCACAACTCAACAGCTCAGGTCACTAGCCCAAAAACCTACATCCACATTCCAGCTTCACACCTGTCTCGCGGCCATAACTTTCAGATTAGTAGAGTCTGCCTCCACCTGATGGGAATATCTAGTAATTAAGCCAGCAGTCTTCATCCCAAGGTGTGTATCAGAATCACCTGGCGGGCTCAGGAAGCATCCAAAGACCTCTGCTTGCTCCTGTGTCCTCACTGCTGAAAGAGCCCCCTGAACTTGAGCAGCTCTGCGGCTCCGGCAGAGGGGGGACCCACCCCTTAGGAGGCAGGCCCACAGTATTGGCTCACAAGTCCTGGCTGACACCAGAGGGACCTCTCTGCTGCAGGTAGGGTTGGCTGTTGTCACAACTCAACAGCTCAGGTCACTAGCCCAAAAACCTACATCCACATTCCAGCTTCACACCTGTCTCGCGGCCATAACTTTCAGATTAGTAGAGTCTGCCTCCACCTGATGGGAATATCTAGTAATTAAGCCAGCAGTCTTCATCCCAAGGTGTGTATCAGAATCACCTGGCGGGCTCAGGAAGCATCCAAAGACCTCTGCTTGCTCCTGTGTCCTCACTGCTGAAAGAGCCCCCTGAACTTGAGCAGCTCTGCGGCTCCGGCAGAGGGGGGACCCACCCCTTAGGAGGCAGGCCCACAGTATAGAGCCGTTGTGCGGGCTGGACCTGAGTGTCACCACATCAGGCTTATCTGCCCGGTTGATTAATGACTGAGTCGCTCCCGCTGGGATCGAGGGCAGAGAAGAGACGTGTTTCCAGGCAGACTGTCCCCTGTCTCAGGAGGGACACTCTGGCCCTTCTCTCTCTCAGGAGCCACCCTCTCAGGTGAGTTTCTTGAGGTTGGAGTCACAGGGGCCTTCTTTTCTTGGCCATGTCTGCAGCTCCCCACGCGGGCTCCTCGGCTTATTTGGCTGTGCTGGGTTTTCATTGCTGTGCAGGCTTTTCTCTGGTCGTGGCGAGCAGGGCCGACTCTCTAGTTGCGGTGCAGGCTTTTCTCTGGTTGTGGTGAGCAAGGCCCCATGTTCCTCCCAGAGGGTGAGGAGCCGGCAGGGCGAGGCAAAGGTCTCCGGTGCGGCGAAACAGACCTGTTGGTCTCGGAGACTCTCCAGAAGAGGTAGGGAGCTTTTATTAAACAAATTTCTTAGATTATCCCTGGTGTACTGATTCAGTAAATATGAGCGGAGCAGGAAGAGAGTTTGCAAAGGTCCTTGGTGGTTCTTGTGACTACTCAGAATAGGGAATAATAGTGATGACTTGAATTTATTGAGCTTTATTGAGTGTGTACTGTGGGCTAGACACTGCATGACACTTTACAAATACTGACTGGGTTAATATCCATAAAACTCCATAAAGCAAATATTATCTTATAATGCCCAATTTACAGATGTGGAAACTGAGACACAGAGCAGCTAATTAACATGCCTAAAGTTATAAGGCTACTAAGAGGTAGTGATGGGATTTAAGACCAGGGAATTTGACTTCAGGCTCTAAGCTACTAAACAACACATTCTACTCTAGTTTAGAGCATGTTGCTGTGAAAAAAGTCCTCCTTGACTTGGAGTCTATCATGTTGATGTTCTGTGATCTTGGGCAAATCATCAGCCACTGGTGGGATTTTACTTTGCCTTGTGGCAAAGCCTATAAGAATTGTGATAGAATCTGGGGTTTTTCAAATGAACTCCTGTTTGCTTTTGACATTAAAAAGACAGATACAACCTAATAATTGAAATGAATGGTTTTTCACTTTTCCCCCCATAGTTTCACACATTTGAAAGTAATTGTTGATAATTCAGTATATATACTCTATAAATTTCTGTTATTCCAGCTGTAATGCCAACCTTTTCCCTTAAGGGGAGACCTCAGATATTCAGTGAGAGTCAGGGTCACTGTTAAAGAGAATCTAACTCTGCTCTATAATGAAAAAAGCAAGTTATTTCATGGTTTAATTTTTATAAGTAACAAATTTTTTGCAGTACTCCTCATAGACGATGATGACACATCCCTATATGTCTTCACCAGGACTGATTTAGCAACAGCATCACAGAGATTTGATTTGGCTGATAGGACTTAATTCAACTGCTTGCTTCATTGAACTGACCAGGCAATATTGTCAAAATGGCTGGTTCAGTTCCAAACAGCTCAGATCCTCCCCCCTCACCCCACTTTTTCCTTTGATGTAAATTGGAATGGCAATAATCCCGCCTGTCCTTCCTAAGTTTCCCTGGTAGCTCAGCTGGTAAAGAATCTGCCTGCAATGCAGGAGTCCCCGGTTCAGTTCCTGGGTTGGGAAGATCCCCTGGAGAAGGGATAGGCTACCCACTCCAGTATTCTTGGGCTTCCCTGGTGGTTCACTTGATAAAAAAATCTGCCTGCAATGCGGGAGACCTGGGTTCGATCCCTGGGTTGGGAAGGTCCCCTGGAAAAGGGAAAGGCTACCTGCTCCAGTATTCTGTCCTGGAGAATTCCATGGATTATACAGTCCATGGGGTTGCAAAGAGTCAGACACGTCTGAGTAACTTTCACAGTTCACGGTGCCACCTGGAAAGCTCTATTGTACAGCATACTGAACTATATTTAATATCCTATGATAGACTTTCACTTTTCTTTCATCTCTCCTAAAGGAATGTGGGGAAAATTTGGAGGAATATAATTGGAAGTACTATGAATTTTTCTGGACAAATTTCAAGATGAAATATTTTCATAAAGGGTTCATCTTATCTGACATATTAAAAATAACTGTGACAGTAACAGGGCAATATCTAGTAATGATATTTAAGCCTTTGGCGGCCTATTGGTAAAAGAACATATTAGCTCAGTGTGACACCGGTGGGGAATTGTGTAATTATATTAGAACATAGCACAAAAGATAATTATTGCCCAGGAACAGTTTGAGAGTCATGTCATAGTTTCCAAAGCTGCTTTTAGTTGTTCTACTCACAAGGGCATTGACCGTGGAATGGATAGTGAGGGTTTTAGTTTATCTGACATCAGTGTTAGAGAGAAAATGTTTTGGAGGGTGGAGGAGGGATGTTCTCTGTAGAGTTCCTGAGGTCTCCCATAGCGGTCGTCTTCACAAATGCTCACAAATGCTCACTTTGTGCTGTTTCGTACTTCATTGTATTTTATAGTCCTTCAGTTTTCCCTTGGAGCTTTTTCTTATTTAAATGATTTGTACCAGACCTTTTCTCTCTAATGAAAAGAATTTTGGAGTTCGTCTCTTGGATGCCATTTAGCAATGGCCATGAAGAGACCCTGGTGGCTCAGCAGTAAAGAATCTACCTTCACTACAGGAGGCCTAGGTTCGATCCCTGGGTTGGGACAATCCCTTGGAGAAGGAAATGGCAACCTCCTCTAATATTCTTGCCTGGGTTAATCCCATGGACTAGAGCCTGGTAGTCTGCAGTGCATGAGGTCTCAAAAGAATCGGACATGACTTAGCAACTAAACAAAACAAAAAATAAGGAGACTCAGTGCTCTTCGTGGATGTTCTATAGGTAATTTGAGACTATGATGGTGATGTAGCCATTTATTGTATTGGAGGTCAGAAGAAGATCAAGTGGATATGTGGTAAAATGTTGAGCATTAAACCACATGAGAGGTGGGGGGCTATAGTTCTTGATTGCCATGTTATCTATGTGAGTAGCTCTTTTGCCAGTTTTCTTTGTAGCATTGCCTCTGGCACCTTCATTGATGAATTATAGCACCCAGTTAACCAATCAAAACTCTGGATTGGGTTTTGTTTATAGTATACACAGTAAACCAAAAAGACTGTCTATATTGTCTTCACACAATGAAATTAATTTTTGTAACAAAAGGTAAGAATACATGCTTCTTAGATCAGGTAATGATGTAGAGAGTCACTGGGAAACTGATAATTTAGTTTTAGTGTTTCTTTAGAGGAGGTAAACATATATTTTTGTAAACTTATATTTTTATAAACATATATTTTTGTAAACATATGTTAAAGTTCCTCCACAAATTATGCATATTTAGAGTGGACTTTATTTATTTATATTAAACATACCATTGGGTTTGTCTCATTAAGAGATAGTACTCATCCCTTCCTTGATGATTATTTTCATTATACAATTTCTTTTAAGGCTATTTGAAGACTTGGGGGTCATCTTCAACTAATGCGCTTCCAGTGACCAGAACAGCATTGTTTGTTAAGATGCTTTAGGTTTTGATTAATTGGGAGGCCAGCCCTGGTCTTTTCTGCAGGCATCATTCATAAATCATTCCCTATGGTTTGCAGTAAAATTATCCATACTCTATTATTGGCAAAGGTTCTGCCATCACCCATTGGAAATGAACTCTATCCCCACATATTAAATTGTTTCTTTATAACTGTGCCCACCTAGAATTTGACAAAACACAGGGCATCCAAATGCTTTTACTTGATGTATAATGGAGATTGTTTGATCTGGTAAATAACTGGCTGGTGGGGAGAGGATAATAAGAGATGATAATGACAAAGCCACATGGTTAACCAAGCTGAGCAGGAAGCATTGATTTGGGCAATTGGAATATCCTTTGAAATCTTGCCTGCTGCTTTTCTCCCTAGATTGCTTTGCAGTTTTGTATTTTGTTTTTGTTTTTGAGTGAAATCTCTAGGCTCAGTAGCAACTTTGAATTTTTTCTGTCATTGTTAGGTGTTAACATTTCAGACAGAAGGCTATCATTCTGATGACAGTCCTTGAAATTCATTTTCTAATGCTATAAATATTTGATGCTATACATCTTTTTAAGAAAGTCATTCTTGATAAATTTCCTCTCTTTCCTGCTTAAGATTTACTGGCATCTAACCTAGTCCTAATCTGTAATTGGCATAGCATTTTCCTCTGCATGATGGAATATAGCAATTATAATAAAAGAATTTGCACACCACTCCTGAGAGATAACCCTTATTATAGTCATTTTGCAGCTAGTTAAGTAGAGAAGGCACGTTCATCTCTCAGGATAAGAGAGCAAGTTAGTGGCCCAGCCAGACATAAAACCTAGAGTCCTAATTTAGAGTCCACAATAAAAAATAGTGGATTTAAAAGAAAAGGAATGAACTGGCAGCCGACTCTGTGGCTTTTTGAGCACCTGGGAAGTATAATCCCCCAAAGGATTTCTTACAGTCTTGACCTAGGAGATTGAGATGACCACCATGGAGGGCATTAGACAAGTGCAGTTTGACTACTGAGTTTCTCTGTGTTTTAAGGAAACTGGGATGTTTGGAGTCCTCTAAATTGAGACCCATCCTGTCAGGAAGCCATGTTGTACAATCAAGGAACAAAAAGCTAGGTACCCCAGATCGTCTCCTGTCCTCTCCACCACAACTTGATTGAATCAGTGAATAGGTCATTAACCTCCTAAACTGCAGTTCCTCAACAGCAGAATGAGATCATACCACCTTCCCTTTCTGTCCCATAAGACTGATGGAAGGAACCTAAAAGGCAGAGCGTGGTAGTCATGCGTGTGTACTCAGTCATGTCTGATTCTTTGCGACTCTGTGGACCCGCCAGGCTCCTCTGTCCATGGAATTTTCCAGGTAAAAATCCAGGAGTGGGTTGCCATTTCTTCCTCCAAGGGATCTTCCTGACCCAGGGATCTAACCTGCATCTCCTGTGTCTACTGCAGTGGCAGGCAAATTCTTCACCACTGTGTCACCTGGAAGGCAGTAGGTGCTTCATAACTATCCACATCTGACATACCATTTCAAAGCCTTCTAAAATAGCATGAGGTTGAAAAATATACATTTTTAACAGAAGATTTGGACCCTAAGTTTACTAGTACAAAGAAGATCTGAGAAAGATGGAATGATGGAACCAGGAAAACATTTTTTTCTGGTGATTCTCAATGGTATATGTTAGAATAATTGCAGCTAGAAGATGATACTACATTTCAAAATTAATTGTGATGGGGAGCTAACAAATTCCTATAAATTGTTTTCCTTTACCATGTTGACTTGAGAAACTACATAGAGATTTATATCAAAGAGAAACAGGTCCAAAAGGAAAGACACTGGAATGTGAATAATAATTTGAAATTTTAAAATGGATGTTTTTTACTCTGAGAGAGTTTATGAAGAATAAATATGAATATATAATGTGAGGATAGCAAATTATATTGCTCTTCATTTCCTATAGAACCTCAGAAGAGAACACAGGCACATTAGTCTTCAAATTTTCTGTCAAAGATCTATCAGAAAAGATCTCAGCATCTTAGGACAAATCTAAATACAGAGAAAAAGAAAAGCAACAACAAATACACCCTTGGAAAAGCTATAAGTCCCGCCAGTATACTTAATGTTTTGTTTCTCAAAAGTTCCCACTTTCACTTCTATTATGCATTTCAATCCATAGAATTTCTCCACTTATACATCACATTTTAAGTGTGTTAAAATGTTTTAATCATGGGGCTCTAAATTGTGTCAAATGAATCCTTGACACTTACATAAATGTTTCAGGAGAGAATTATGAAATGGCAACATAATTGATTAATTTTTCTATCGAAGGAAGCCTAATAGATCATAGAAAATGCCCTCATTGGCATGTGTAACTTCAATGCATGGCTTTTAGCATTTTTCTAAAGTTTGTTCAAATAATGAAGTAAGTAGTATTACAGATAGCAATTTGCTTTGCTTTATTTACACAGTTTTGTTGCTTCATAGCCTGTGTTTCTCAGTTTACCAGTGAAAACTAACTTTGGGCTGTTCTCAAGCTTAAAGAAAAAAAAAAAAAGCCAGCCTGATATGATCAAATAAGGTGGCATTATGTTTTCCTAATCTATCATTGTTGAGGATATTTTGGAAATACTTCGTTGAAAACCTGTCCCAGGGACTGATTTATTGCTTCTTTTAACTTAAAATGTTAAAACTGCTAAGCAAAAACTAAATACCAATTTAAACTAGTTTTAAATCTTTCGAAAATAGGAGTACTATTTTAATATCAATTGACTTGAATCTTGGTGGATCGGTTCCTAAAACCTTCTTTTGTCAGTCTCATTTGGTTTAATCTTTGTCTCTAGAGTATCATGGGATCTACACTGAATCAAGTCACAGTAGATAAGTACCAGTTTCCCAAGTCTGCTTAAAACATAAATCCTTCCTCTCACCCTCTGCCAACCCTCTTTGTAGAACTTCCTCATAGCCTTCGTGTTTCTGCTATGATTGTATCACTATATTCCACATATTTTTTGTAGAGCTAGATTTCTGGGTGTTCTGAAACATGAAAAATAGTTGACTTCCACAGGGAACCATGGAACCGATAGCCTGTCTAGCCTTTATCAGAAAGAACACAGCCCAATGACTATAAGGGTGACAGTTTCAAGGGAGGAAGATTTCTTCTGCTATAAGCAGATTTTTGGTTCTCTTGAAATAATGCTAACCTGTGGCATTTGGCAAATAAAAGAGCATATCTAAGGGGGCAGAAATTGTGTGGGCAGTAGGGTATGGTAATTTTAAAAGGCCACAGACTGAAAAATGATAGCTGCTTTTGATTATCCATCAGGTTCGTTTCAGACTTTCACCTTGACATCAGACTCAGCATGCAGATAGAAGCATGGTCTCCAAATCTTTCATAACAAGTGTGTTGGTTTGCCTCCCTGGATGGATTCTCCTGTTTCTGGGCTGTGTCCCTTGGCTTCTAAAGACTCTATCATCTGGGCTCTCTAGCTGAATGGCTCTCAGTTGAGTCTGCCAGTGGGAAGCACTGGCAAATACTGGAAAAAGGCAGGAAAGAGGCCGGGGTATTTTGTCCTTGCTCTTTTCTTGCTCTAGTGGTTTGACCTTGCTGAACAGCTACAGCTCCTCTGCACTCATACTATTTTCTTCCTCTCTTCTTTTGGCCTCGGTTTCCTTCTGTTGCCAATCTCTGTGAACATCAACCTACTTCCTTTCTCTCTTCATTAACCTTGCCAACACCTCTTCAAAGAATCTCTTCAATTAAGTCTTATGGTGTGGGCTCAGTATTGTTTCCTGTTGCCAACTGTGTCTGATACAAGAATTGTACGATATCAAGATTTCTGGATTTGTTCTCTGCAACTCCTCTGTGACTATAGAGTTATCTGTTATTGACTAGTCTCTGACTAACAAGTAGAATTAAGCAGAATGTAGGGTTTAAGAGCAAATGAAAGGGAATAAAAGAGACGGGTTTGATTTTCTGCAAGTAAGTGAACCGCTATAATCACCACTTTTCCCCTCTGTAAAATGGGGATTTTAATTGTATTAATATCATTATTTGTTTTGAAGACTAAATGGGATACACTTGTAGAATTCTTAGCAGAGTACATAGTACTGTGTGCACAGTCTAGTTATCTGGTAAATAGTAAGTACTCAACACATTTTATTGTCATGATTATGTATTTCTCAGCTACAAATGTGGTGATACTTAGAGGTAATGATTGGTGGATCTGTAGAATAGACAGAATTTGCCCATCATTGTGCCATATAACTGGATGGTGTGGCTTTGTTAGTAGAAAATGTGGATGAAGAAGAGCTAGATGTGAAACGTTAGAAATGGAAGCTGCTCTCTGATCATAGTCTCTTTCCTTGTGGTAGCTAGTTCCGCTCTGTTTAAAATGAGCTGGGAGACATGTGGCATGCTGTTTTGTCTGTCTCTGATAAGAGGCTACCATCTGCTGTATGATCATCAGGATTACTGTTCTTACCAGTTGTTACTTTTATTTCTGTTTTAATCAACCTTCTTCAAGGCATGTTTCCCAAATGTGAAGAGCCAATTTGCTGAGAAAGCCATCTCCTTGAACATACCAAAGCTAAAGAATTTATTTCATATGTCTCAGAAAATGTCCTTATTAATGAAACAGAAATCTACATTTTTGATTATGTTTTCTAGGTTTACTGTTTTCTTTGGAATTAAAAATGTTTATGTCAACAATACCTGGCTTTCATGGATTGCTTGCAGAGTTAATGGCTCTGGGGAGAAAAATCTAGGTGTAAAGTCATTAGCTTTCTAGTTTCTGTCATTCTCAATGATGATACTAGGCAGTTGTCAACAGTTACTGTTATATCCAAGATTTCCAACTCTTCTGGAAGGATTTAATTATGTAGATGCTAGTGGTATGTCTGGGCAGCTGGTGAATGTATATTACCCTTTATGTTATCCAAAGTGTGAAGGTTAGTAATTTATTAACTAGGCTTGATGTTCCTGTGGCACTGCTCATAAGCTTCATAACCTTTTTTCTGAGCCTTGGTTTCCTAATGTATAAATAAGGATAATATCAAGATAATATCTCTCATAGCATTCATGTGAAAATAAAGTGAAATAATGTAAGGAAAGCATTTACTACATTATCTGTCCCTTAGTAAATTCTTATGAAATATTAGGTATTTAGCTGTTATGTGGCAGAACTGAAGACCCAGTTCCAGACCCTGAAGCTCTGGTGATAAACCAAATAGTCGCTGTACTCATGGAGTTTTAAGTCTGTCCTTGGGCTAATTGCTCCCATGATGTTTGCTAGCAAAGAGTAAGTTTTACTTATGTCAGTAATGACCCATTTTCTAGTGTTAATGTTTCAAACCAGAAAGGAAACACACTAAACCAGAAAGGAAACATTTTGAGTGTAATTTAATTGAATCCACAGTTGTTGTAAGCATTGCTATGTAAGTGGTTAAATTTCCATGGTCTTCCAGTTTGAGTACATTCTGTTCTCCCTTCTTTCTTGGCTATACTTGACACTGTGACTGTCCAGACAAATACAAAACTTTCTAGTGGTGGTTAAAAGCACAAACTTTGCAGTCAGATAGACTTGTATTGAAACTAAACTCCCTCACTTGTTAGCTGTATGATCTCAGGGTAGTTGTCTCAATAATCTATCCAGTTTTTTGCTAGTAAGTAATTAAGTAAAGTCGCTCAGTCGTGTCCAACTCTTTGCGACCCCATGAACTGTAGCCTACCAGGCTCCTCCCTCCATGGGATTCTCCAGGCAAGAGTACTGGAGTGGGTTGCCATACAGACAGACTAAAATACAAAGAGGAGACACAGACTTAAATACACGCACCAGGAAAATACCACATGACAATAGAGTCTAGGTTACGTTGCTGTTCCCCAGGGAACACCAACACTTGCCAATAAACAACAAAAACTAGGAGAAACTCTTGGGACAAGTTCACCCTCTGAGCCCCCAAGAAGGAAACAACCCTGCTGACACATTAATTTCAGACTTTTGACCTTTATACCTGTGAGAAAATTTGTTGTTGTAACCACAGTATTTGGATACTTTGTTATGAAAGCCCCAAGAAACAGATAAAATCATATAATTTTTTTATTTATAAGTAAGAGAACTAATTAATTCTTTCACCTCATGTAAAGGGGTTTAATGTCAGAATATAAATAAACTTTAAAATCACTTGCTTTTCCAATATTGAGTAAAGATCAATTTCATTAATATATAACCATCTATGATGATTATATAACATTAAATGATACATATCTTTGTAGATTACATGACAATATTCCTCATGTTGTTTTGTAGTATGCACAGTAGGCTTCAATGATGAAACAACTTGCCCAATGTCATAGAAAGAATGTGATTCCCTGAGTACTAGTCTGATTCCTGGCTGAAGGTGAGAGTGAGTAACCACATTTATGGTTTCATCTCCCTGACTAATTCATTTTCTCCTTGAAGACTGAGTTGGCTATCATGAGTGCTCTTCTTTAATATTGTTCCTCACACCACTATTTCTTTAATACTTAAAATTGCCATATCTCTTCAGTGTTCTGTATTTTATTCTTTTCTCTTATAAAATCTGATTTTTTTTAGTTGTTCCACGGAGATACTACAAATGGAATTCTCTAACACTAATATACCACATTCTAATCCTGTCAGCTATTACAGTTGCATCTAGTATTCCTTTTGATACCAACTATCAGTTTTTTCAGGGAGGCAGGAGTGAACACTAAATAAGAAAATAGTCATTAGGAGATAAAGATTTCATAATTTTCTGAAAGACATTGCCGATGACCATGCTTGCTGTAAGTACACAATAATTTTTGATTTTGTAACCAAGTCAAGTAATTGATCTAATTATATTTTTAATTAGTAAGAAAATAGAGTGAATATAAAAGAGAAGTGTAGATGTCTTCCTTGATGAGAAAGAACTTGATAAGCTCATCCAAATGGGGTCATAAATGACCAGTTAATTTTAACATATTACTTATCTTAAAGCATTCTTTTGGGGGGAGGGAGTGTGGTGTGGCACAGAACTCCGAACCTAGTCAAGAAATATTGTACATTAATGTGAATATATGTCGTAGTAGTGGCAGAATTTCTGGTAGTATGACAGAAACATTTGTATTTATTGGAATCACAAATAACTGGAGTGGGTTGTAGTTTGGGGGTTACCTAAACTCTCATTTTCGCAGGAAATATCAAGGCATGGGGAATTATGTGCCTTGCTGGAGTATATATAGTACAGACTCAACGTTAGAAACCAGAGTTCTGACCCTATCCCAGGGCTCTTTTCATCAATAGGAATGGAAAACATGTTTCAACTGCGTAACAGTGTGAAACATTGACAGTAGTTGCCTGGCCGTACTTTCTCTGATTATTTAGCTGTGTTTGTCATGGATTCTGGAAGGGTGGTTAACACTTGTTATAAATTATCATTTCTGATCTACATAGAAGTGTGACCCCGGACCTCTTTTTGACAGTCATATAGTAGAAATCTCCAGAATGAAATGTGGGCTGTATCATATGTAGGCAGGAAAAAAAAAAGCTAAGATATATGTGTGTGTATATATAATAAAGAAAGCAAGCTTTTACCCATGGTGGCATATTTTCTTTAATTAAAAATCTCTTAGGGCATTAAGTGAAATAAGTCAGACAGAGAAAGACCCATATCGTATGATATCATTTATATGTGGAATCTAAAAAATGCAACAAACTAGTGAATAAAAAAAAAAAGAAAGCAGACTCACAAATATAGAGAACAAACCAGTGGTTTCCAGTTGGGAGAGAGAGGGGAAAGGGACAAAAGAGTTATTAATGAGGTTGTGTAGGATCACGTGTGTGAAATTTTTGAAAATTGTAAAGTACTATGGAATTAAAAGAGTCTTTCATTCAATTAAAAACTAAAATAAAATATATCTTAAAAGATTTTAAAAAGTCTTAAAAATAAAAAATCTAGTAAAAACCATTTGTAAAAAAAAGTAAAAAAAAAAAAAGTCACCATTTCAGTATAAGGTATTTTGGAATTTGAGAGTGACTGATCCAGTATGTTTTCCATTGTTCTTCTCTAATTCCTGCAGCTCTGTTGATGCCTTATTTGTGATTTCTAAAATTAAAATTCTTTACCTTCGCCTTTGATTTTCTCACTACAAAAACATACCCATTGTCTCTGTGTAAACCCTTAGTACATAGAACATTGTCAGAGGAAACCACACACTTCTTCCTTCTGTACCTTTCTAGACTGCTAACTTGTCGTTTTGCTTTTAATGGTACTTTTGTACTTTGAGATTTACTATTCTGAAAGACTTCAAAGGGCGCCATGAAATTGAATTTTCTATTTGATATGGTTCCCTGCTGAGTTTGGACAGCATTAAGCTACAGCATATCTTTTATTTTATATATAGGGAAATGCTAACAGAGAAGGTGAGTGAACCCGTAAGTCGCACAGCAAGCTAGTGTTGTAACCTTCTGTTTTGACTATTATGCCATATTGTTTCTATTTCTATCCTTTTACCCTTTTTTGGAAGATCAAGGATTCCAGTAGTAATGTGTATTTCACTTTACCAAAGCTTTGAACTTGTGTCTTCAGAGGAACTGCGCAGGTGGAAAAGAAAGAGGCATGCTCAATCTCCATGGATCTATACTCTTTCAGAGATGCTTCATTTCTGGAGAATAAATCTTTGGGAAGTAGACCACTTTATTCTGAAAATCAGTTTGAAGATATGTGAGGCCTGTTGGTTGCAGGCAAGGACTGTGTGGATTTTTTTTTTTTTTTTCAGACACAACAGATCAGTGCCCTACCTACAGAAAATGACAGTTAGCCAAAGAAAATAAGTTCTGGAGCAATGAAAAAAAACTTTCAACAGTCTTTAAGTGATAAAATGCTGAAAAACACAAGGATTTCAGTTTCTTTATGAGTGTCACCAAGACTTGCAAAGTTATTATTAATATTTTGCTTCTTGGTAAGATTACTAAAGGATACTGTTTAGAAGTTTCTTAGCCTGTTAAAAGAAATGAGCTTTTCTTTCTTTTTCTTTCTGTCTCTCTCTCTCTTTTTTAAACAGTCAATCAGTGTGATAATGGAGCTGTCATTGGAAGAAGTTGACTGCTCAGCTGCTTTTTAGCAAGAATTTTTTCTCTGTGCATCTCTTTGGCAATTTTTCTTGAAGATCTCTCTGTTTGAGGGTATAGATTATAGAGGGTATAGAGGCTGATGGCCTCAAGGAAAAAGAAAGATCAGTTCCATTCAAAGTGGTGATCATTCTTGAAACCTCTTTGCATCCAAGTGACTAAAAGTTCAGTACTCAAAAAACAATTTTTTTTTCTCAGATAAATAGCATCTGGGAAGTCCACAGGAGTGACGCTCTGTCTAATGTGGGCAATGCTCATTGTTGCCTTTCTTCTTCTTCAAACATAATGATCATAATTTAGTTATCAGTAAAATCCAATGAAAATCTTACCTGTATCTCTTTCAGTTTTACAATTCTGTAATCTTTATAATTCTGCCATCAAAATGGTAAGGGCTTGGAGTATTACGCTCATTTTACAGCTCGAGAGCTCCAGATATCAAAGGAAAAGAATTCTTACCCAACATTAGCACTCAAGGGGCTTGCAGCATCCTCTGCTATGCTCTAAACATACCAACCTCTATCCCCAAGTGTCCCTAAGAACAATAAACAAGGTAAAAGAGAGAGAAAAATCAATAGGATTTAGGGAGGATTGGTTTTACATAGAATTTTAAAAAGTTTTTCTGTGACTTTTCAGTGGCTTTTTGAAAGTGACTCCTCCCCACCCCAGTTATAAGGAAAATGTCAGTATGACTTGGTTATAATGAATATCTTGTTTTTTGAAGGTCATTAGCAGTCACAATCCCACGTCTCTGGTAGGGCAAGCTTTCAAAGTCTATGCAGTGTGCGTTCATTTAGAGAGTTCCCATTTCTGTATTCCATGTCCTATTTCCAAAAGCAAGCTATCTGGAGACAGTCTTTCTGTAGCTGATAAGACAGAATTGGAGACCCTGGCACCATTCATTTCAGTGATTAGGGGCAGAAACATGATGTAACTAAAGTTATATTTGCACAAAACCATTGGAATGACCTTTTTCAATGATGGGTGAATGGATAGATGGACGGATTAGTTCACCTTAGCAATCTGCTAATTCATTTGAAATATACTCTTTTTATTTTTAAACTTAACACACAATTATTAGAGAATATAAAAAGACAAAAAATACAATTTACCCATAAAACTGTTATTAGAGGCGGGGGAAGCAGGAGGCTGTTATGCTTTAAGGTGTTCATGACCCATTGGATGTAGGTAAATGTGTGAGATAGGAGTTGGAGTTAGATCAAAGAGATCACTTCTAAATTCTGGTTTAAATGGGTAGGTGAAGTTCCGTAAATATATAAGGAAATAGCACAAGAGTAACAGGTTTAACGGGAAGGATAATTGCGGTGATGATATGGATCTGAGTTGCTTTTACGTCTTCCACTCTGAGATACTCAGGTGAAGCCACAGGTATTTTGTTTCTGTTAAATGCTTCTTCTTGTTGTTTGTCCCAGTATTATCATGTGAATCTTGCATTCCTCAGAGATGGACATAGAATTTATTTTACAAAATCACCCCACTCCAGTACTCTTGCCTGGAAAATCCCATGGACAGAGGACCCTGGTAGGCTGCAAGGCTGAGGTCCATGGGTTGCTGAGGGTCGGACACGACTGAATGACTTCACTTTCACTTTTCACTTTCATGCACTGGAGAAGGAAATGTCAACCCACTCTAGTTTTCTTTCTCCCCTGGAGAATCCCAGGGACGGGGGAGCCTGGTGGGCTGCCGTCTATGGGGTCGCACAGAGTTGGACATGACTGAAGTGACTTAGTATAGCATATTAGGACTAACAAAAATGATGTAAATTAGGTGTTGAAAACATTAATTTATTCTTATTTTTAATTTATATTGTAGCAGTGTTACAAAAGTATATGATTATTGGATAATTTATTAGCCAAATTTAAGTGGATAGTGGATGGATAAAAATCATCGTAAAATTGATTTCTTCAAAAACGTGTTATTTGTTGACATTTAGGATAATTTCTTATGTTAAATTAGTATAACTATCATAGGCTAAAATATAATTAATCTTTTCTATTTTTATTTTAATAACTTTATGCTGTAAATATAAGCATTTAGACATTATATATATAAAATACAGAATTAAAAAACAAATCTTTAAAATTTCAGATAAATTGATATGGAAATTCAAAATATTGGGTGGAAGTTAGAAAAAAGGCAGTCTTTATGGATCTTTTCCCTATTGTCTCAAATATTGTATAATTAGAAACTATTTCTAGGAAAAAATATGCCATTATAATGGTTTGATATACTTTTACATTTTGTTATAATAACTTGAAAAATATTTATATTTAAACCTTATTTTATTAGTAAAATGCAGTAAAATTGACTAAGCATGACCTAGATTATGTTTATAAGGATAACAAACAATATATCACATTTTAAAAACGGAAAAGAGGGAGGGAGACCACATTTTAGCTGTATTTTAGACTGAACTAGTCAAAGGTGAAAATACTGCAGATTCTGAGGCTTAAATTAAAAAACTTCAATGGTTTAATAAGAGAGGTAAATTAATTTCATTTGCAGTAAGATTTAATGCATCTAGCATATTCTCTTTATTTAGAGCACAAGCATTTTTACATAATATAAACTATCTCTGCTATGGAGTGAATGCATTCAGGACAGAGTTAATTAGTAGCCATGGTAACTCTTAGGCCTACTAAGTCCAAGTGTGGTGGAAACACTTGACAGGCAATAGAGAGCTACATAATGTGCTTTCAGCTTTCATGAAAAATAATAAGATAATAAGTTTTCTAAAGAAGGTAGTGCTCAGGGATTGAAGATATGTTGCTGAATTTCTTAGATTGTTGGTTTTTTCCTCTCTTCCTAAAATCTCCATCTGAGCAAGCAAATGGTCCAGATAAATATTTCTCACTAAGGAGTTAAAAGAGAAAAAAAGCAATAGATAATGAAGAACAAAATGATAGAGGTGTTTTGGGACAGTTACATAATAGCATCATGTTCTCCTGCTTTGAGAAGTCTTTTATTCTAGCATAAAACATTATCAAATAAGACTATCTCTCTAAATGATAATTCAAAAAATAAATTTGCAGGTGTTTCTAAAATTTTATTTCACAAAGTTAAGATTTAAAAGAAGAAAGCATCTTTTTAAAGTCTTTTTTAAATGATCTGCTATTCTAGGTAAGATTGAATACCTTTCTCAAGAGGAAAAACAAACAAAACACTATGGTATTGCTCAATTTGGGCATGAGGAAATAGCTCTTTTTATGAGTGAGTGAAAGTTTAGTCCTGTCCGACTCTTAGGGACCTAGGCCGGAACACTGGAGTGGGTAGCTGTTCCCTTCTGCATGGGATCTTCCCAACCCAGAGACCGAACCCTGGTCTCTTGCATTGCAGGCAGATTCTTTGCCAGCTGAGCCACCAGAGGAAAGCCCAAGAATACTGGAGTGGATAGCCTATCCTTTCTCCAGTGGATCTTCCTGACCCAGGAATCGAACCAGGATCTCTTGCATTGCAGGCAGTTTCTTTATCAGCTGAGCTACCAGGGAAGCCCCTTTATTTTTGAGTAGTATTCAGGAAGCTCCTTAATTTTTTTCCCCCATCACACCAATGAAACTGTAAGAGCCTGGTTTTCTGCTGTAATGTAAACTTTGTCTAGGTTGGGACTTTTGTTATTGAACAAAATATAATTAGAAACTATTTCTTTCTAGGAAAAAATATGCCATTATAATGGTTTGATATAATGGTTTGCATTATTTGGAGACATCTTATGTGAAGCAAATTCCTGTATCTGAAGCGATATGTTTGTTATACTTAGTACATAAAAATTTTAATCTTCTGAATAGAAACTATTTTGTTTTAGTTATAAAAATTTTATTTCTTAATTGAATGTTCTGAGATAATTGTAGACTCACATTGAGATGTAAGAAATAATACAAAGGGATCTCATGTACCCTTAATTCAGTGATTCCTAATAGACATCATCCCTCAAAACTGTATTAGAATATCACAACTGGAGTATTGACCTTGATACTATCAAGATGAAGAATATTTCCACAACTACAAGAATCCCATATGCTCCCCTTATCTAATAACCACATCTACTTCCTTTCCATCCTTAACCTCTCCTTAACCACTGCCAACCACTAATCTGTCTTCATTTTCTGTAATTTTTTAGATTTTAAAAATGTTTAAATATTATATATGGTTCAAGAACCAAATAGTATGTAATGTTTGGGGATTTCCCTTTTTTCCCACTCAACTTAATTCTCTGGAGATGAATCTGAATTATTACATGTAATAATAATTTATACCTTTTTATTGTTAAATATTATGCAAAAGCACTGGTGTACCATGGTTTAACAGCTTATCCATTGAAGGTCATCTTGGTTGTTTCTAGATTTTGACTATTAAAAATAAAGTTGGTTTAATTCATATACATATATTCATTCATATACAGGGTTCTGTGTGAACCTAAGTCTTCATTTCTCTAGGATAAATGCTCATGTGCTATGTTAAATATGTATACTATCATGTAAGAAATGAATTGCCAGTCTATGTTCAATGCAGGATGCAGGATGCTTGGGGCTGGTGTATGGGGATGATCTGGAGGGAAGATGTGGGGTGGGAGGTGGGAGGGGGGTTCATGTTTGGGAGTTCGTGTAAAAAAATAAATAAATACAAAAAAAAAAAAAAAGAAAACAAAACAAAACTGCTAGGCCATTTTCAGAATGCTATTACTGTTTTACATTCCACCAACAATGTATGACTTTCTCTATATCCTTGCTAGCATTTGACGTTACTTTTTTCTCTTAGCCTTTATGATAGAATGTAGTGGTATTAAATTGTAGTTTTATTTGCATTCCCTTATGGCTAATTCTGTTGAAAACCTTTTCATGTGTTTATTTGCCATCTGTATATCTTCAGAGAAATGTCACTTCATGTCTTTTGTTGGTGTTTTAATTGGATTGCATGTTGTTGTTTTTTTTTTGTTTGCTTGTTTTGTTTTTGTCTCTGTGTTTTTTGCAACTGAGTTCTTATATAACAATTTTTTATCAAATGTATGCTTTGCAGGTAATTACTTCCAGTCTGCTGCTTGTCTTTTCATTGTGTTAACTGCATTACAGAGAAAAAAATTATTATTTTAATGAAGTTTAATTTATCAATTTTTCCTCTCATGGATTATGCCTTTGGTGTCAAGAGCTTAAGAACTCTTTGCTTAGCCCTAGATCCCAAGACTTTTAGCCTGTTTTTTTCTTAAAAATTTTATTTTTTCCTAAAAATTTTACACATTATATTTGTTATCCATTTAGAATTAATTTTTGCATGAAGTATGAGATTTAGGTTGAGGTCCAATTTTTTGTTTGCTTGTTTATGGATCTCTAATTGCTACAGTATCACTTACCTTCTCAAGGGAAGCTATCTTTCATCTATTGAATTGGCTTTGTGTCTTCATCAAAAATAAGTTATACACAAAAGTATTCGTGTGGATACTACTGGGTTCTCTGTTCTGTTCCACTGAGCTAAGTGTCTGTCCCTCTGCCAGTACACATAGTGTTTCAATTACTATAGCTATTATATAATAAATGTTTACTTTGGACAGACTGATTTCTCCCATTTAATTCTTTTATTTCAAAATTATTTTAGCTATTCTAGTTTCTCTTCCTTTCCATACAGCTTTTAAGTACTTTTCTCAATATATAAAAAAAGTCACTGTTATTTTGATAGAAATTACATTAAATCTGTATGTCAGTTTGGGGAGTATTTACATTTTTTTTTTAATGTTGTTGTTTCTAATCCATGAACATGGTATGTCTTTCCATTTATTTATACCTTGATTTCTTTCAACACAGTTGTGCAATTTTTAGTATATAAGTCTTGTACATGTTTTGTTAGATTTACTCCTAAGTATTGAATTTTTAAAATAATTATAAATAATATTTTATTGTTAGTTTGTGTGCCCATGTGTTTATTGCTAGTATACGAAATACAATTGGTTTTTTATGCATATTTTATATCTGTAACCTTGCTGAACTCACTTACTGATTCTAAAAGGATTCTTTTATAGATTCTTTGGGATTTTTATACATAGGCAATTATGTCATCTGCAAATAGGGCTAGTCTTACTTTTTCCTTTCCAGTTTCTTTTTTTTAAAATTTTCCTTTCTTGTCCTCTTGCATTAGTGGGAGCTCTCAGCACTGTTGAATAATGGTGAGAGTTGACAGCCTTGCCTTATTTCCTGCTGGGTGGGGAGAGGAGGCATTCAGCATTTCCTTACTAGGAATATGGTTACCATTAGGTTTTTTAAAAATGATTTGTATCAAATTGAGAAACCTTTCTATTTTAAATTTTTTGAGTGTTCTTATCATGAATGAATGCTGAATTTTGTCAGATTTTTTTTTTCTGTATTAATTGACCAAATACGTTTTTTTCTTTATCCTGTTAATATGTTGGGTTAAATAGATTTATAATTATTAAACTGTGGAATAAACCCACTTAGCCACTCATAGTGATTGGTTATTTGTATGTTCTCTCCCTTTTTTATCCTTTCTCAGTTTTGCTAGAGGTTTGTTAATTTTATTCATCATTTCACTCCGCTTGGGCCCTGAATTGCCTAGCCCATCTGCCGTCTGAGCATTTTCTTACATTTGTTTCATATGTAATGCCCAGAGTTTGTACTTGTGCCTAGTAGGGATATAAAAGTATTTCTACTATATCTCCTCAGAAGTGCAATAGCAAATTTGATACATTTCTGACTCTTACAAGTTGTGGGGAATCCTGGTTTTCTCTTTGTCTTTGAAGCCAGGGTGAACACTCAGTTTTCATGGTTCAATAAAGGGAAGCCACAGGGGGGAAAATATGTTTGTTCTCAATCCTTGTATTATTTCTGTAACAGAAATTTCTGTTGAGTATCAAACCAGATCCTTTGTGGAACTGGGCAGTGAGAACTGCTTGAAATCATAATGTGACTTTAGGAAGACATGTGACTGCTTTCTCTCTCTCTCATCTCTGTCTACCTAATTATATGGCATAGTTTCTATGGAGTGTTAAAGAGACTCTGAAAGGCCAAACAGAAGGCTTTATCTGTATCATATCCATAATTCTACTGTTATATTAGTAGATTTTAGTGATAAATTTCTAAATTTGCCCAAGTTCTTATAAACAGGCACATTAGGAAATGTTTAAATAGTGAAGAAAATGATTGAGGAAAGAAAGAATAGAGTAGAAAATTGTGAGGAACATTCAGAAGAAGAGGTAAGATGATTAAGAGGAGCCGTGATAAAAATGACAAATGAGTAACTGGAAGGCTCAAAGGGAAGGCAAATGAAAGAGGAGCAGGAGACTCAAGGCAGGAGGGAACGTGGGTGGTGACAGGTGGACACCAACTCGCAGGGAGGGAAGAGTTTAATGAGACTTGTTAGTGGGACAGAAATGAAGATTGTGTCACGGTTTCTAAAAGCAAATGACAGAAATGACATTAATTTGGCAAAAACACACGATATTTTAGGAAACAGAGAACTATTAGACAAATGAACAAGAACAACAAGACACCTGAAAGTTTTGTGGAGTGGAATCATCAAAAGTGACTGAAGAAGACATTTGGGATTTTAAGTAGGGGAATATAGCAGTTTTAAAGTAACAGAGGATGAGATGGCTGGATGGCATCACTGACTCAGTGGATGGGTTTGGGTAGACTCTGGGAGTTGGTGATGGACAGGGAGGCCTGGCGTGCTGCGATTCATGGGGTCACAAAGAGCTGGACACGACTGAGCTATCGAACTGAACTGAAAAAGCATGTGGCTCAAGGATACTAGAAATTAGAATAAGAGAACCAACATGAAGGACAAAAACAAATTCTGTTCCATTGAGTAACTCGAGTTTATTTATACATATACTTTAAGATATTAAAAGTAGGTGATGCAAGAATATCATAGCTCCGTGTGCAAGAAACTTTATGTGAGATAAGGACATAATAAATATAAAACTGCAGAATGTGAAAGTACCATAAAAAAATAAAGGGAGAGAGAACTCAAGGAAGAGAGAAACCCAACTCAGTTGGAAGGAATTCATGAAGGAGGAGATATTGGGCAGGGATCTTAAAATGGGGATAGACTATGGATAGGAGGAAATGGGGGAGACACTCCAGGCATGGGGTAGACCTGTGCAAAGGCACAGGGGCAGGATATGAGGATGTTTAGAAAGTGATACTTAGTCAACTAGAGACAAGTTATATTAATACTTGAGGGCTAGGTTAAGAAGGACGTAAATCGAGAAGGATCTTAGTGGATGCCTTTTCCCCTGTTTTTTTTCCTTTAGATGGATTCCCAGATGACTCGAATTTTGAGAAACATTGACTGGACAGGAGCCAAATAAAAGAGTGAGACAGAACTGAGAGTCTGTAGGATACAATAGTGATCAATGATTAGAAAGCAAATGTAGCTTGATAAATGACGATACATAAAATGTGAATCATATCAATTTTTTTAAAGGTAAGACAATACATGGACAAATATATTAATTAAAATAGTGCAAAAATTGAATAAGACAATTACAAGAAGCATAGAAGCACCACAGATTTGAATAACAACTGGATTTTTAAGACACAGCCTTTATTCAATTTAAAACTTACTTGACATCAATAAATGTTTCATACAAAAGAAATGAGAAGAATTACTTTTCTTGTATCTTAGAGGGCAAACCCAGAGGTGAACATATTTATTGAAAACATAAAAACAAATCTCTCCCCAAAGAGGGAAGCAAGCCATATAAGTGAACTCATTTCTTTTCTTTTTTTTTTTTTTTAGAGGGAAGCAGAGACTCTGGACAGTGTTTTACTTGCTTAAATATTAAAGCTGTTTTCTCACTACTAATGCATCAAGAGTGTCTGAATTTTCATTTGGCCTCTATGTACCAGTCACTTCCTCTCTCCTTTCTGGCATTTTCTTGGCTGGCTTCTAATTGGCAGATGTACCTTCTAACTTTCCTACTACCTTGAAAATTTTCTAACTCTTGGGATCAAGTGCTGAAGCTGCAGTTTCCTAGGGTTACACAGCCAACCCAGTTTCCACTGATGAGAGTGTATAACTCCCATTATAGCTCATGGTGACTCCAGGAGGTACTTTAATATAGAATAGGTTCCCAAAGGAGTGTTTGTTTCTCCCTCCTTTATCTACTGAATGTCCTATTTAAGAGTAAAGTAAGGAATACTTAAATTTTTTTCCCCTCACATTTCCTAAAGATCCACACCTTTTATTTATACTTTGATAGTCTCTAAGTGAGAGTATTGCAGAGATCTTGGGAAAAATGGATTGCTGTCTGATTAGCAAGAGAGCAGGGAAATATGGCTTTAAATTTCTTATAACATCTTTCCTCTCAAATTGGTAACTATTTATGCAGCTTCTGTCTCTGGAGGGCAACACAAAACATCAATCCTCAGCATCCCCGTAACATTTGCAGTGTGCGAGTGGTGTCAGAATGTTAGCGGCTGGAAATCGGTTACTATGGTTACCACCTATAAAAAGGTCACCTTCAGGAAATTCTTTCTGTGTGCAAGATAATACGGGGATAATGAAACTTCCTTTGGAAGGGATAAAGAACAGAGTTTGTTATGCAGGCCTATAATTACCTACATGGTTTTGGAAATCTGTACATTATAATCAGTGCTCTATATTTCAATCAGATAAACTACAATCAGATATTATCTAAGGTAGGATTCCATAATAATATCAACAATAATGTTCTGATGGGAAAGTAGGCTGTGATGATGGGGAATTGCAGTTTGTTTCTTCAGTGCTGAATTTCTTTTCTCTGTTGCAAATTGCTTGATTGGTTTCAGTCAACTAATAAGCATCCAAGGAAAGGAACTCTTCCTTGAGGATTAGCCTCGTTGTAACTACTTGAAGAGTATTTAGCTGCATGTGCAGAGTGTTCTCAATCAGCTGTGACTAAAGTTTCTGAAGTAGCAGTGAAACTTTCACTTCTAAAATCTGGGAACCCTTTACATATTCATCCTCTCAAGTACCTACATAGTCTCTATCATTAGAGATTGAATCTAGTCTTTCCCACTGAGAGCTTTATTATCACTTTTAAACTTCTTTCTGGTGTCTCCATTTGATTCGCTTTGGCTGTGATAAAGTTTGGCATCAATGAGGTCATGAACTGAAGAAAGAAGTTTAAGCCTCCGTGCATGGACACAGAACCTCTCCACTGAACTATGGCCTTAGTGCATCTGCCCGGGCTGCGTTCTGTCTGTCTCTGTGAAATACACCCTCTACAAAAGCTGCTCTCACTCAGCATCTCCACATGCTGTCTCTTATACACATCTAGATGTGTATAAGAGACAGGTCCATGGGTTGCTGAGGGTCGGACACGACTGAATGACTTCACTTTCACTTTTCACTTTCATGCACTGGAGAAGGAAATGTCAACCCACTCTAGTTTTCTTTCTCCCCTGGAGAATCCCAGGGACGGGGGAGCCTGGTGGGCTGCCGTCTATGGGGTCGCACAGAGTTGGACATGACTGAAGTGACTTAGTATAGCATATTAGGACTAACAAAAATGATGTAAATTAGGTGTTGAAAACATTAATTTATTCTTATTTTTAATTTAAATTGTAGCAGTGTTACAAAAGTATATGATTATTGGATAATTTATTAGCCAAATTTAAGTGGATAGTGGATGGATAAAAATCATCGTAAAATTGATTTCTTCAAAAACGTGTTATTTGTTGACATTTAGGATAATTTCTTATGTTAAATTAGTATAACTATCATAGGCTAAAATATAATTAATCTTTTCTATTTTTATTTTAATAACTTTATGCTGTAAATATAAGCATTTAGACATTATATATATAAAATACAGAATTAAAAAACAAATCTTTAAAATTTCAGATAAATTGATATGGAAATTCAAAATATTGGGTGGAAGTTAGAAAAAAGGCAGTCTTTATGGATCTTTTCCCTATTGTCTCAAATATTGTATAATTAGAAACTATTTCTAGGAAAAAATATGCCATTATAATGGTTTGATATACTTTTACATTTTGTTATAATAACTTGAAAAATATTTATATTTAAACCTTATTTTATTAGTAAAATGCAGTAAAATTGACTAAGCATGACCTAGATTATGTTTATAAGGATAACAAACAATATATCACATTTTAAAAACGGAAAAGAGGGAGGGAGACCACATTTTAGCTGTATTTTAGACTGAACTAGTCAAAGGTGAAAATACTGCAGATTCTGAGGCTTAAATTAAAAAACTTCAATGGTTTAATAAGAGAGGTAAATTAATTTCATTTGCAGTAAGATTTAATGCATCTAGCATATTCTCTTTATTTAGAGCACAAGCATTTTTACATAATATAAACTATCTCTGCTATGGAGTGAATGCATTCAGGACAGAGTTAATTAGTAGCCATGGTAACTCTTAGGCCTACTAAGTCCAAGTGTGGTGGAAACACTTGACAGGCAATAGAGAGCTACATAATGTGCTTTCAGCTTTCATGAAAAATAATAAGATAATAAGTTTTCTAAAGAAGGTAGTGCTCAGGGATTGAAGATATGTTGCTGAATTTCTTAGATTGTTGGTTTTTTCCTCTCTTCCTAAAATCTCCATCTGAGCAAGCAAATGGTCCAGATAAATATTTCTCACTAAGGAGTTAAAAGAGAAAAAAAGCAATAGATAATGAAGAACAAAATGATAGAGGTGTTTTGGGACAGTTACATAATAGCATCATGTTCTCCTGCTTTGAGAAGTCTTTTATTCTAGCATAAAACATTATCAAATAAGACTATCTCTCTAAATGATAATTCAAAAAATAAATTTGCAGGTGTTTCTAAAATTTTATTTCACAAAGTTAAGATTTAAAAGAAGAAAGCATCTTTTTAAAGTCTTTTTTAAATGATCTGCTATTCTAGGTAAGATTGAATACCTTTCTCAAGAGGAAAAACAAACAAAACACTATGGTATTGCTCAATTTGGGCATGAGGAAATAGCTCTTTTTATGAGTGAGTGAAAGTTTAGTCCTGTCCGACTCTTAGGGACCTAGGCCGGAACACTGGAGTGGGTAGCTGTTCCCTTCTGCATGGGATCTTCCCAACCCAGAGACCGAACCCTGGTCTCTTGCATTGCAGGCAGATTCTTTGCCAGCTGAGCCACCAGAGGAAAGCCCAAGAATACTGGAGTGGATAGCCTATCCTTTCTCCAGTGGATCTTCCTGACCCAGGAATCGAACCAGGATCTCTTGCATTGCAGGCAGTTTCTTTATCAGCTGAGCTACCAGGGAAGCCCCTTTATTTTTGAGTAGTATTCAGGAAGCTCCTTAATTTTTTTCCCCCATCACACCAATGAAACTGTAAGAGCCTGGTTTTCTGCTGTAATGTAAACTTTGTCTAGGTTGGGACTTTTGTTATTGAACAAAATATAATTAGAAACTATTTCTTTCTAGGAAAAAATATGCCATTATAATGGTTTGATATAATGGTTTGCATTATTTGGAGACATCTTATGTGAAGCAAATTCCTGTATCTGAAGCGATATGTTTGTTATACTTAGTACATAAAAATTTTAATCTTCTGAATAGAAACTATTTTGTTTTAGTTATAAAAATTTTATTTCTTAATTGAATGTTCTGAGATAATTGTAGACTCACATTGAGATGTAAGAAATAATACAAAGGGATCTCATGTACCCTTAATTCAGTGATTCCTAATAGACATCATCCCTCAAAACTGTATTAGAATATCACAACTGGAGTATTGACCTTGATACTATCAAGATGAAGAATATTTCCACAACTACAAGAATCCCATATGCTCCCCTTATCTAATAACCACATCTACTTCCTTTCCATCCTTAACCTCTCCTTAACCACTGCCAACCACTAATCTGTCTTCATTTTCTGTAATTTTTTAGATTTTAAAAATGTTTAAATATTATATATGGTTCAAGAACCAAATAGTATGTAATGTTTGGGGATTTCCCTTTTTTCCCACTCAACTTAATTCTCTGGAGATGAATCTGAATTATTACATGTAATAATAATTTATACCTTTTTATTGTTAAATATTATGCAAAAGCACTGGTGTACCATGGTTTAACAGCTTATCCATTGAAGGTCATCTTGGTTGTTTCTAGATTTTGACTATTAAAAATAAAGTTGGTTTAATTCATATACATATATTCATTCATATACAGGGTTCTGTGTGAACCTAAGTCTTCATTTCTCTAGGATAAATGCTCATGTGCTATGTTAAATATGTATACTATCATGTAAGAAATGAATTGCCAGTCTATGTTCAATGCAGGATGCAGGATGCTTGGGGCTGGTGTATGGGGATGATCTGGAGGGAAGATGTGGGGTGGGAGGTGGGAGGGGGGTTCATGTTTGGGAGTTCGTGTAAAAAAATAAATAAATACAAAAAAAAAAAAAAAGAAAACAAAACAAAACTGCTAGGCCATTTTCAGAATGCTATTACTGTTTTACATTCCACCAACAATGTATGACTTTCTCTATATCCTTGCTAGCATTTGACGTTACTTTTTTCTCTTAGCCTTTATGATAGAATGTAGTGGTATTAAATTGTAGTTTTATTTGCATTCCCTTATGGCTAATTCTGTTGAAAACCTTTTCATGTGTTTATTTGCCATCTGTATATCTTCAGAGAAATGTCACTTCATGTCTTTTGTTGGTGTTTTAATTGGATTGCATGTTGTTGTTTTTTTTTTGTTTGCTTGTTTTGTTTTTGTCTCTGTGTTTTTTGCAACTGAGTTCTTATATAACAATTTTTTATCAAATGTATGCTTTGCAGGTAATTACTTCCAGTCTGCTGCTTGTCTTTTCATTGTGTTAACTGCATTACAGAGAAAAAAATTATTATTTTAATGAAGTTTAATTTATCAATTTTTCCTCTCATGGATTATGCCTTTGGTGTCAAGAGCTTAAGAACTCTTTGCTTAGCCCTAGATCCCAAGACTTTTAGCCTGTTTTTTTCTTAAAAATTTTATTTTTTCCTAAAAATTTTACACATTATATTTGTTATCCATTTAGAATTAATTTTTGCATGAAGTATGAGATTTAGGTTGAGGTCCAATTTTTTGTTTGCTTGTTTATGGATCTCTAATTGCTACAGTATCACTTACCTTCTCAAGGGAAGCTATCTTTCATCTATTGAATTGGCTTTGTGTCTTCATCAAAAATAAGTTATACACAAAAGTATTCGTGTGGATACTACTGGGTTCTCTGTTCTGTTCCACTGAGCTAAGTGTCTGTCCCTCTGCCAGTACACATAGTGTTTCAATTACTATAGCTATTATATAATAAATGTTTACTTTGGACAGACTGATTTCTCCCATTTAATTCTTTTATTTCAAAATTATTTTAGCTATTCTAGTTTCTCTTCCTTTCCATACAGCTTTTAAGTACTTTTCTCAATATATAAAAAAAGTCACTGTTATTTTGATAGAAATTACATTAAATCTGTATGTCAGTTTGGGGAGTATTTACATTTTTTTTTTAATGTTGTTGTTTCTAATCCATGAACATGGTATGTCTTTCCATTTATTTATACCTTGATTTCTTTCAACACAGTTGTGCAATTTTTAGTATATAAGTCTTGTACATGTTTTGTTAGATTTACTCCTAAGTATTGAATTTTTAAAATAATTATAAATAATATTTTATTGTTAGTTTGTGTGCCCATGTGTTTATTGCTAGTATACGAAATACAATTGGTTTTTTATGCATATTTTATATCTGTAACCTTGCTGAACTCACTTACTGATTCTAAAAGGATTCTTTTATAGATTCTTTGGGATTTTTATACATAGGCAATTATGTCATCTGCAAATAGGGCTAGTCTTACTTTTTCCTTTCCAGTTTCTTTTTTTTAAAATTTTCCTTTCTTGTCCTCTTGCATTAGTGGGAGCTCTCAGCACTGTTGAATAATGGTGAGAGTTGACAGCCTTGCCTTATTTCCTGCTGGGTGGGGAGAGGAGGCATTCAGCATTTCCTTACTAGGAATATGGTTACCATTAGGTTTTTTAAAAATGATTTGTATCAAATTGAGAAACCTTTCTATTTTAAATTTTTTGAGTGTTCTTATCATGAATGAATGCTGAATTTTGTCAGATTTTTTTTTTCTGTATTAATTGACCAAATACGTTTTTTTCTTTATCCTGTTAATATGTTGGGTTAAATAGATTTATAATTATTAAACTGTGGAATAAACCCACTTAGCCACTCATAGTGATTGGTTATTTGTATGTTCTCTCCCTTTTTTATCCTTTCTCAGTTTTGCTAGAGGTTTGTTAATTTTATTCATCATTTCACTCCGCTTGGGCCCTGAATTGCCTAGCCCATCTGCCGTCTGAGCATTTTCTTACATTTGTTTCATATGTAATGCCCAGAGTTTGTACTTGTGCCTAGTAGGGATATAAAAGTATTTCTACTATATCTCCTCAGAAGTGCAATAGCAAATTTGATACATTTCTGACTCTTACAAGTTGTGGGGAATCCTGGTTTTCTCTTTGTCTTTGAAGCCAGGGTGAACACTCAGTTTTCATGGTTCAATAAAGGGAAGCCACAGGGGGGAAAATATGTTTGTTCTCAATCCTTGTATTATTTCTGTAACAGAAATTTCTGTTGAGTATCAAACCAGATCCTTTGTGGAACTGGGCAGTGAGAACTGCTTGAAATCATAATGTGACTTTAGGAAGACATGTGACTGCTTTCTCTCTCTCTCATCTCTGTCTACCTAATTATATGGCATAGTTTCTATGGAGTGTTAAAGAGACTCTGAAAGGCCAAACAGAAGGCTTTATCTGTATCATATCCATAATTCTACTGTTATATTAGTAGATTTTAGTGATAAATTTCTAAATTTGCCCAAGTTCTTATAAACAGGCACATTAGGAAATGTTTAAATAGTGAAGAAAATGATTGAGGAAAGAAAGAATAGAGTAGAAAATTGTGAGGAACATTCAGAAGAAGAGGTAAGATGATTAAG
Source organism: Oreotragus oreotragus (assembly GCA_006410675.1). NCBI lineage: Eukaryota > Metazoa > Chordata > Mammalia > Artiodactyla > Bovidae > Oreotragus > Oreotragus oreotragus. The sequence goes on from SJYX01016853.1 coordinate 49,656, forward strand.
AGGAGCCGTGATAAAAATGACAAATGAGTAACTGGAAGGCTCAAAGGGAAGGCAAATGAAAGAGGAGCAGGAGACTCAAGGCAGGAGGGAACGTGGGTGGTGACAGGTGGACACCAACTCGCAGGGAGGGAAGAGTTTAATGAGACTTGTTAGTGGGACAGAAATGAAGATTGTGTCACGGTTTCTAAAAGCAAATGACAGAAATGACATTAATTTGGCAAAAACACACGATATTTTAGGAAACAGAGAACTATTAGACAAATGAACAAGAACAACAAGACACCTGAAAGTTTTGTGGAGTGGAATCATCAAAAGTGACTGAAGAAGACATTTGGGATTTTAAGTAGGGGAATATAGCAGTTTTAAAGTAACAGAGGATGAGATGGCTGGATGGCATCACTGACTCAGTGGATGGGTTTGGGTAGACTCTGGGAGTTGGTGATGGACAGGGAGGCCTGGCGTGCTGCGATTCATGGGGTCACAAAGAGCTGGACACGACTGAGCTATCGAACTGAACTGAAAAAGCATGTGGCTCAAGGATACTAGAAATTAGAATAAGAGAACCAACATGAAGGACAAAAACAAATTCTGTTCCATTGAGTAACTCGAGTTTATTTATACATATACTTTAAGATATTAAAAGTAGGTGATGCAAGAATATCATAGCTCCCTGTGCAAGAAACTTTATGTGAGATAAGGACATAATAAATATAAAACTGCAGAATGTGAAAGTACCATAAAAAAATAAAGGGAGAGAGAACTCAAGGAAGAGAGAAACCCAACTCAGTTGGAAGGAATTCATGAAGGAGGAGATATTGGGCAGGGATCTTAAAATGGGGATAGACTATGGATAGGAGGAAATGGGGGAGACACTCCAGGCATGGGGTAGACCTGTGCAAAGGCACAGGGGCAGGATATGAGGATGTTTAGAAAGTGATACTTAGTCAACTAGAGACAAGTTATATTAATACTTGAGGGCTAGGTTAAGAAGGACGTAAATCGAGAAGGATCTTAGTGGATGCCTTTTCCCCTGTTTTTTTTCCTTTAGATGGATTCCCAGATGACTCGAATTTTGAGAAACATTGACTGGACAGGAGCCAAATAAAAGAGTGAGACAGAACTGAGAGTCTGTAGGATACAATAGTGATCAATGATTAGAAAGCAAATGTAGCTTGATAAATGACGATACATAAAATGTGAATCATATCAATTTTTTTAAAGGTAAGACAATACATGGACAAATATATTAATTAAAATAGTGCAAAAATTGAATAAGACAATTACAAGAAGCATAGAAGCACCACAGATTTGAATAACAACTGGATTTTTAAGACACAGCCTTTATTCAATTTAAAACTTACTTGACATCAATAAATGTTTCATACAAAAGAAATGAGAAGAATTACTTTTCTTGTATCTTAGAGGGCAAACCCAGAGGTGAACATATTTATTGAAAACATAAAAACAAATCTCTCCCCAAAGAGGGAAGCAAGCCATATAAGTGAACTCATTTCTTTTCTTTTTTTTTTTTTTTAGAGGGAAGCAGAGACTCTGGACAGTGTTTTACTTGCTTAAATATTAAAGCTGTTTTCTCACTACTAATGCATCAAGAGTGTCTGAATTTTCATTTGGCCTCTATGTACCAGTCACTTCCTCTCTCCTTTCTGGCATTTTCTTGGCTGGCTTCTAATTGGCAGATGTACCTTCTAACTTTCCTACTACCTTGAAAATTTTCTAACTCTTGGGATCAAGTGCTGAAGCTGCAGTTTCCTAGGGTTACACAGCCAACCCAGTTTCCACTGATGAGAGTGTATAACTCCCATTATAGCTCATGGTGACTCCAGGAGGTACTTTAATATAGAATAGGTTCCCAAAGGAGTGTTTGTTTCTCCCTCCTTTATCTACTGAATGTCCTATTTAAGAGTAAAGTAAGGAATACTTAAATTTTTTTCCCCTCACATTTCCTAAAGATCCACACCTTTTATTTATACTTTGATAGTCTCTAAGTGAGAGTATTGCAGAGATCTTGGGAAAAATGGATTGCTGTCTGATTAGCAAGAGAGCAGGGAAATATGGCTTTAAATTTCTTATAACATCTTTCCTCTCAAATTGGTAACTATTTATGCAGCTTCTGTCTCTGGAGGGCAACACAAAACATCAATCCTCAGCATCCCCGTAACATTTGCAGTGTGCGAGTGGTGTCAGAATGTTAGCGGCTGGAAATCGGTTACTATGGTTACCACCTATAAAAAGGTCACCTTCAGGAAATTCTTTCTGTGTGCAAGATAATACGGGGATAATGAAACTTCCTTTGGAAGGGATAAAGAACAGAGTTTGTTATGCAGGCCTATAATTACCTACATGGTTTTGGAAATCTGTACATTATAATCAGTGCTCTATATTTCAATCAGATAAACTACAATCAGATATTATCTAAGGTAGGATTCCATAATAATATCAACAATAATGTTCTGATGGGAAAGTAGGCTGTGATGATGGGGAATTGCAGTTTGTTTCTTCAGTGCTGAATTTCTTTTCTCTGTTGCAAATTGCTTGATTGGTTTCAGTCAACTAATAAGCATCCAAGGAAAGGAACTCTTCCTTGAGGATTAGCCTCGTTGTAACTACTTGAAGAGTATTTAGCTGCATGTGCAGAGTGTTCTCAATCAGCTGTGACTAAAGTTTCTGAAGTAGCAGTGAAACTTTCACTTCTAAAATCTGGGAACCCTTTACATATTCATCCTCTCAAGTACCTACATAGTCTCTATCATTAGAGATTGAATCTAGTCTTTCCCACTGAGAGCTTTATTATCACTTTTAAACTTCTTTCTGGTGTCTCCATTTGATTCGCTTTGGCTGTGATAAAGTTTGGCATCAATGAGGTCATGAACTGAAGAAAGAAGTTTAAGCCTCCGTGCATGGACACAGAACCTCTCCACTGAACTATGGCCTTAGTGCATCTGCCCGGGCTGCGTTCTGTCTGTCTCTGTGAAATACACCCTCTACAAAAGCTGCTCTCACTCAGCATCTCCACATGGCATCATGGGAAGAGGCCTGAGAGGCCTGAACAAGTGAAGGTGTCTCTGGGGTGTGAGTGATGAACATGTGCTTTTTTCTTTTTGCAACTACAATCAAATAAACATAAAGTCACTTTGAGGGTAACTTTTTCCCGTGTCATTTTAAAAGAAATCTTAGGTTGTCAAAGATGTGAAAGATTCCATACTTCATAGGTGAATTCCTTTTGTTGAGTTTTAGGGTAATTCTGTTCTTGCCCAGAAAGCAGTAAGACCTTGACAATTCTTTAAAATCAGAGACTGATGTCTGAATGCAAAGCTATACATGCCAGTCATTGAGCAGTGTTCCATTTACTATGTAAACCTCTGAAATAAACACAAAGCATACATATTATCTTACTGTTTTCTGGCTCCAGAATTTCAAGAAGGGCCTTTCTTCCCAGCATCAGTTCAAAGATTTCTGTTTTTTTTTTTTTTTCTCTAAATTTCTCATTTCCATACCTCCAGGGATTCTACCAAAGAATATCCTTGTAATCTGAAGACAGGATAAGTCCTAGGGGCCTAGATGGGGAGAAATGCATTTGCGGTGGCCTGCCACCAGCTGTCTTTTTGCACATGAGCTGGGTAACAGTGGGATGATAGGATAAGAGGAAAACGATCTCAGAGGAATAGCTTTAAACCATGAATCCTTAGAAGTTGAATCTCATGTTTGGGCCAGCCATGTCTTACTTGAATATTTCACCACAGCTTGGTAATACAGCTAATGGAATTTTTCCAAAGCAGGGAAATTGCTCCCATTTTGCTTATTTCCTTCACATACACATCATCAGAAAAATCCCCATATCTGGATTATTACAATAGAGAAAAAAGGTTTAGCATTGAATTGGGCTTAATTCCCAGTACTACCTGGGTGGGTGGGAACATATAGCCACGTATCAGGGTGGGAATCAGTGGAAAATTACTAAAAGGAAACATCAAGTATGAAGAGAATTCTGATTAAACTTACCTAACAGAATTCTTTTTGCTGAAGACCAGTCAGGATGATTAACCATCACTTGGAGGATGTTGAAGACTGAGGAACCCAGTCAGATTTTAAGGAAGATCAAATATAGAGTGTAGGGGATTCTGGTTAAAGTACTCAGAGTTCTTGCTAAAACTAGATTTTACAAGGAAGTGGACCTAGAAGAAGGTTCGGGAGACTGACTCCAGTTTGATCAAACAAAGAATCTTTGACAACACACATACACATACAGCTGCACATACACATGAAGTCGTGCACACACATATATTTATAACTATACTGCATATTTTGGAGGAGGCAATGGCACCCCACTCCAGTACTCTTGCCTGCAAAATCCATGGACGGAGGAGCCTGGTAGGCTGCAGTCCATGGGGTTGCAAAGAGTCAGACACGACTGAGCAACTTCACTTTCACTTTTTACTTTCATGCATTAGAGAAGGGAATGGCAACCCACTCTAGTGTTCTTGTCTGGAGAATCCCAGGGATGGGGAAGCTTGGTGGGCTGCCATCTATGGGGTCGCACAGAGTCAGACATGACTGAAGCGACTTAGCAGCAGCAGCAGCAGCAGCAACAGCAGCAACATACTGCATATTTAATAGTCTTGTACATCCAGTTTCCTATTTTGCTTTTTCACCCATTATTTTATGCACATTTGAGAGTATCATTAATTTTCAAGGATGTTATTTTTTAATCACTAGATGGATTAATGGTTAGACATTATCTCTTTTTTTCAGTAATTTAGATTGTTTCCAAGTTTATCTCCTTGCTTGTTTGTTTTTGCTATTTATTAGCAGCAAATTTACTGTAATGACCATACATGAATATCTGTTGCCATATCTTTGATTATTTCTTTACAATCTTAGAAGTGGCATTGTTAAATCAAAGGATATGGTGCATGTTTAAGACACTTGCTTCATACTTAAAACCACTTCTATATAGGTTATACCATTTACTGTTTTTACCATTAGTGTTTAGAGGATAAAAACCAATACTTCTGTATTCTGCACTTTACAAAGTACTTTTATAGCTGCTACCAGATTCTATTCTCACTACAATCTTTTGAAGAATGTTAGCAATATTTTTCTCCATGCTACAGGTGAAGGGATTTTAGAAAGTAATAAAAATAAACCTGAAGTTTCCTGTATAAAATGGTAGAGACAAAACTGGAGCCAAGTTCCCCAAATTTCTGCAAGGGAGGCATTAAGATTTTTCATAAATCTTATTCAATGCCTGAAGTTCTATAATAGGAAGGTCTTATTTCACATAAAACTTTAACAATGGCACCTTTGCCCTGGGTTTACTGCTAAACGACAGCAAAGGGAGGCAAGCCTGAATGGGACTTCACCATTTTTTAACACTGGTTATTCCAGAAGTAACTGAGTCTGGAGACCACCTGATTAAGTTCACTGACCAGAAGCTAACAGAATACCTTTCCAATTTCTTTAGATACACCTTTTAATAAATAATGATCTTTACAGTAACTTTCTACCTCCTTAGACTTCATGCTTCACTGTAAAGGCTTTACAAATAAAATCTTTTAAGATACTTTGAAGACTGCCAGTATTCTTGCCTGGGCAATCACATGAACAGAGGAGCCTATCAGGCTACAGTCCATGGGGTCACAAGAGTTGGATACAACTTAGCAACTAAGCACCACCACCACCAATTATATCAATATTAGAATTCGCATTACCAAAAAAATGATCTCATAATGAAAGTATGTAAACGTACATAGTTTGTATTTATACTTTCACTAAAAATTGTTCTTGTGCTTCCTGAAAGAATGGCTTTCCACATGATTTGATTTGTCTTCTAGTATTAATAACTGATTTCAGCCTTCTGTGTGTGTGTGTGTGTGTGTGTGTGTGTGTGTGTGTGTNATCTTTCCGACCTAGGGATTGAACCCAGGTCTCCAGCATTGTAGGCAGACGCTTTACTGTCTGAGCCACCAGGGAAGTCCCTTCTTAGTATACTCATGAGGTAAAAGTTCTCACAGGAAGACAGTCACAGCTAACAGTGTATGTTTTCTTTCTTGTTTAAAAAATAAAAGTGGGAAAGTAAACACCACCTGAAATAAGTTATAGCATAGAGAATTATTGTTTTCTTGTTTTTGTTGTAGGAGAACATACTTAAAGAGAAAAGCTGCATAGAGATAATTGGCATGGTGGTAATTTGACGGAACCATGAAGGCATCAACATAGACAGCTGAATACTACATCGCCCGTGTTAATAGAAAGCAAAAAAAAAAAAAAAAAAAGAGGAATGTTTAAATTTATGCTTATGTTCATAGAAAGCAAGCGTTAATCATACACAGACTGCAGAAATTCAAGAATAAGAACTTTTTCTAATATTCCTCATCAACTGATGGAGAAAGAGCTGGGCAGGATTCATAAGAAATAGATTCTGGTCCTTTCCTTGTCTCTATCACAGACTACTTAAGTGACTAATTTAAATCTCAAATTTTTATGGCTTCATTTTTTTTAAGTGAAAATAGAGATAGTTTAGGTAGTCTTGCAAATTTATTCTAATTCTAAAGTTCTACAGTTAAAACAAAAGCGAACTCTAAATATTTGCTAAAAACTAGTATAGTTGACTATACTAGTCAGAGGAGAAGAGGGCATCAGAGGATGAGTTGGCTGGATGGCATCACCGAAACAATGAACAGGAACTTGGGCAAACTCTGGGAGTTAGTGATAGACAGGGAAGCCCGTCGGGCTGCAGTCCATGGGGTCACAAAGAGTCCGAATTTACTGGGAGACCGAACAACAGGAACAGTATAGCTGACACGAGTAGAGTGGAATGAAAAATATTTTTAAGGTTTCCTTTAAGATACTGTGGTTTTTAAAAAAAAAAATCTAAAATATTCAAACTAGTAGATAGCAGTATCTGAGGAAGGAAGGAAGCCTAGCACTGCATTCAGGGTTATATATATAGCCTGAGAGGTCACAGAGACATTGAGTTTTCCTGCCTTCACTTAGTGCTTTGCTAACTGTGTGACTTGGGAAAATTTAATTTTTCTAAGCTTTAGTAAAAAATTAAGAGAATACATTTCTTTTAGCATCGTGAGTGATGATGGAGACTCTCTGGTTAGAGATTCAAGTTAGTGATACTTCTTTCAGTGATCTTAATGAACGTTCAATTGAGTTAAAAAAAATCTTCCATTATGTAGATCAAAATTACTTCTACACAGTAGTTACTTGTTATAGTTTTCAGGCAAATATGACCGTAACAGTAAAAATGCTGGCAACCATACTTCGTTTTGATTCCTTTTAAAATGTGCTTCTGTGTGTCATGTCAATAGGTATCAAAAATGTGTATTACAGGCAGGATGTTGTCAGAGTAATTGTTATTGACAGATGACACACATAGCTGTGATTCGCATAGCAAGAACTATTTTCTCTGTAATATTCTAGCCAAGCCCAATGAATCTAAGTACAATTGGTTAAACAACAACATTCAGAATTGCTTTCTCCCTTTGAAAAAAAACATAACAGTATTTTCAAAAGACAGCTGTCAAGTAAACAGTATTTGTCTCCCTTGAAAATAAGAGGTTGACAACTATGAAGGCTGGCATCACAGTTTTATCACCAAAACCACTGAGGTTTACTAAGAATGTAAGCATCAGTATTGCTTTGTTAATATGCTTTACTCTTGAAGGACTAAAGAGTCTAAACTGACTAAAATGCCCAAAGTCTGGAAGTGTTTTTACCTTTCTGAAAAATTTCTATTTCTCTTTTCTTCTGGAATATACTGTTTGTACAAAAGTCATAGCTCTGTGGACTGTTGTAGGCAACCATTTCCTTGTAAGAAAAGCCTTTTAACATCTACGTAACTAAAATATCATGCCTTCCATTTTTAGAATGCTCCGCCTCTTCCAAGAATCCCTAAATGGGTGAATTCCACTTCTCATGGAACTTCAAAATTTCAAACTATGTGTGGAAATGTTTATCTTGATGTGATATTTTTGTGCATAGTCATTATCTTAATTTGTTTTAATTCTAATACAGAAATTTTCAGAGGAACCAGACTGGTATCAATACAAACACTACATGGGAAAGTGTGTGAAATTTCACACTCTGTACTTGAAAGTTTAATCAGTGTCTCCACTGGATCTAGACCCGGTCAGTTCAGTTCAGTTCAGTTGTGCCCGACTCCTTGCAGCCCCATGGACTGCAGCATGCCAGGCTTCCCTGTCCATCACCAACTCCAGGAGTTTAGGCAAACTCACATCCATTGAGTTGGTGATGCCATCCAACCATCTCATCCTCTGTCATCCCCATCTCCTCCTGCCTTCAGTCTTTCCCAGCATCAGAGTCTTTTCCAGGAAGTCAGTTCTTCACATCAGGTGGCCAAAGTATTCGAGTTTCAGCTTCAGCATCAGTCCTTCCAATAAATATTCAGGACTGATTTCCTTTAGGATGGACAGGTTGGATCTCCTTGTAGTCCAAAGACCTGGTCAGGGACTCCACAATAGTGAATTTAACCTTTTTGAACCATAAATTGGGAAAATTCTCTTTGGGTTTTTATCCAAATTTTCGCTAAATTAAAATTTATTTTAATTTCATCTTTCATCATCTTATTTATATTTATTGTTATCTTTTTATATATAACTTTATATTTATTCTGAAAGTGAAGTCGCTCAGTCGTGTCCGACTCTTTGCGACCCCATTGACACCAGGCTCCTCCATCCATGGGATTTTCCAGGCGAGAGTACTGGAGTGGGTTGCCATTTCCTTCTCCAGGGATCTTCCTGACCCAGGGATCAAACCCAGGTCTCCCACATTGTAGACTGTCTCTTATACACATCTCACTACAATCTTTTGAAGAATGTTAGCAATATTTTTCTCCATGCTACAGGTGAAGGGATTTTAGAAAGTAATAAAAATAAACCTGAAGTTTCCTGTATAAAATGGTAGAGACAAAACTGGAGCCAAGTTCCCCAAATTTCTGCAAGGGAGGCATTAAGATTTTTCATAAATCTTATTCAATGCCTGAAGTTCNATGTGTATAAGAGACAGCATTGACACCAGGCTCCTCCATCCATGGGATTTTCCAGGCGAGAGTACTGGAGTGGGTTGCCATTTCCTTCTCCAGGGATCTTCCTGACCCAGGGATCAAACCCAGGTCTCCCACATTGTAGACAGACACTTTACTGTCTGAGCCAACCAGGGAAGTCAGTACTAAAGGTCCACTGAAATGCTTATGAAAATACAGTAAAAACAAGACAGTTAAAATACCACTGAAAATCAAGAATAATAACTAATATGTAATTAATTAATAAATGATAAATCACTAAAAATATTTCAAAAACAAATGGAGCAGGGCAGAAAGAAACTTAAACAAAATAGGTCACAATGCATAGCCACCTAGTTCTTCGTGTTAGGTCATTTTATTGCTATTTTGTAGTATTTTCTTAATTCTTTTTTGCTTTTTATAAACCATGTTTCGATTTTTTCCCCAATATTGTGGAAAATCTATTTTCTATCCTTAAAAGCCTCCTTTAATCTGCATTTTTCTCATTGCCAGTCAAGAATAAAATGCATATTTTTAAGTCCTCACTGTTCAAAGCAAGGAATATCATTTGCTTTTTTCCCCTTCCCCATTCATATTGTTTTACTTTTAATATAAGTTTTAAAATTCAGATTGTTACTCTTAAATATTTTACTTAGCAAGTTTTATTTTTGAGAAGTCATTTTAAAATATATTCATTTCATTTTATCACTATAATAAATAATTACTTTGACTTAACTTGTTGTTTAACAGGTTTTTGTGCTCACTATCCTTTCATACTCTAACATCCCCTGTTTGGATACAATCCTTTCCTTTCAAAATCAGAGTACATATTCAGTTTTAAAACTTTTCGCAGGTTAATACTTTCCCAATCCTGAAAATATCTTCATTCCTTTACATACTGTGTAGATTTACAGTTTACTAATCCCAATCCTTCCTCTGAAAACTCTATAGAAATTGTTCAACCATTTGTAGACACTTTTATTTTTATTTGCTTGTAGTATTTTTCTATACCCTTTTTTTTTTCTGGATTCTAAATCTACATCTATTTTTATACATTTCAAGCATTTATCTGAGAGATAGCTAATTATTTGGAGCAAGAATTTCTACTCTATTTATAGGTCTTTCCGAAGTTCAGGAAGGTGTTCTTCATTGTATTGTTGTGGTGGTTTAGTTGCTCAGCCATATCCACTCTTTTGTAACCCCATGAACTGTAGCCCACCTGGCTCTTCTGTCCATGGGCTTTCCCAGGCAAGAATACTGGAGTGGGTAGCTATTACCTCCTGCAATGGATTTCCAGACCCAGGGATCAAACTCTTGTCTCCTGCATTGGCAGGTGGATTCTCTACTGCTGAACCACCAGGGAAGCCCTCTCCTTTGTTTAGACCCCAGCTTTCTGAGTCATAAAGAGTTTTCCACCTCTTTACCAACTCTCTTTCATGAAGAACTAGGTGACTATGCATTGTGACCTACTTTGTTTAAGTTTCTTTCTGTCCTGCTCCATTTGTTTTTGAAATATTTTTAGTGATGTATCATTTATTAATATTAATAAGTTAATTACATATTACTTATTATTCTTGACTTTCAATGGTATTTTAACTGTCTTGTTTTTACTGTGTTTTCATAAGCATTTCAGTGGACCTTTGGGAGCTGACAGGTGGAAATGATTTTCTGAGAAAGAAGCCTATAAACAATGAATATGAGTGATTTGTTGAAGGGCAGTCAGGATTAAACAAATGAAAATTGTTGCATCTTCTTGTCTTAAGACATTATCTTCCTAATCAATGATCCAATATTCATCATAGTTTGGAATACATTTAGTATAAGTGATATATAGAGCCAAATGAGCAGCAGAAGAATGCAACTGTAAATTAATTCATCCCTCTCCCTCTGTATACCCTAATTATAACTACACAGGAGACTTCTGTTTATTTACCATTCCCTGAGTCAATGCAGGTTTTCACATTCCCATCAACCCCTTATTTCTTAAAGGTGGTATATTTTTACCATTGACTAGTAAACTCTTAAGAGTCACTAAAAAGTTAAAAATTAGTGTATTTCCTATGAATCCTAAGATTCATATAACGGTTTATTTTCTGTTGTAGTAAATTTTCTTAAAAGATTAAAAATTTTAAAGACAAAAGCAATAACATTTTTTCCTAGATGGAAAGCAAATAGATGAATATTCATATTATCATTTATTAGGGAGTGGCTTCTTTAGCTTCACACTAATGTCAAGAATAATAAAATAAATTGGTAAAACAATTAATCTCCCATGAACTAAAGTCTCTACATTTATTTCTAGGGTTAGTCTTGACAGTTTTAGTGTGGATTCCTGGCCAAAGGCACAGGTGTGTATGAACATCTCTCCAAGCTGGCTAAACCTGAAGGTCATCTTTCCCCAGGCACTGTGTAGGATCGGAAGTCACTGTGCTGTTCTACAGGCAACCAGTGGCCATTCTCGGCTGGTCCAGGTAGACTGTGGTCCTGCTTGTGTGCAGCTATGATGGTGGTCTTAGACACCATAGAAATTTGTATGCTGATATGAATGCACCCTTTTCTGAAGCTCTTTACCTCTAATATCCTAACTTTCAAGTCTCAGCTGCATGGCAGCCCCTGACTCTGATCCATGTTTCTTCCGCTGACTGAGAATAGCTCTCTTTGCTCTCAGGAAGAAAGCTAGGTGATTGAGATTTGGGGATCATCTCCTGTACATCCGTTCTCTTAAAAATCTTAGTCCTGCTCAGTGTCTTCAAGCTACTGTTTTATGTATATTGTTCAGTTTTGATGGTTGTTTATGGAGCAGTTGGGCTTCCCTGGTTGCTCAGATGGTAAAGAATACCAGAGACCCGGGTTTGATCCTTGGTTGGGGAAGATCCCTTGGAGAAGGGAATGGCTACCCACTCCAATATTCTTGCCTGGAGAATCCCATAAACAGAGAAGCTTGGTGGGCTATAATCTATGCAGTTGCAAAGAATCGGACATGGCTGAGTGACTAACACTTTTACTTCACTTCATGAGTAGTTAAGTTTTATATCAGCTGTTTCTGAAAATTTTTTCTTGAGTATGGAACTTATAAGACTACCATAACCTTGCCCACCATTTCTGTCATCTTATTCTGTACTTTTTTTTGTCTTAATAACCTGCATCACTTTCTCGAATTATCTCAATTATTTACTTGCTCCTTTCTTTCTTTCTTCTTTATCTGTCTTCCCTACTGAAAGCTTTATGAGCTCCATCTCCATGGATTATGAGATCTAATCTGTCTTGTTACATGCTATAACTCCAGCAGCTAACAAAATGTCTGGCATGTAGGAGACAATAAAGAAATATTTGTTAATTGTTCATTATTTTATTTCAATGACTATTTTACTGTCCAAACCTGGATAAATAGCTCACTTCAAGATCTGTCATATCCATGTATTGATGACAAAGGAAAAATACTTTTTTTTTTTTTTTATCTTCTTCTCATTCTGTATTAAAGCATAGCATTTTATATGAGGGATTAAATTTTCCTGAAATGTTTAAACACTTATATTTTTATTTTAAAAAATGGATTAAAGGATCCTTGCACAACAAGCCTGTGTTTTATAATATGAAGCATTTCTTTAACTTCATAACTAACACTTTGTATTTTAGTTTTTTTACCTCCCTCAAATTTGGGAAGATATAAAATAGCTTTGTGAAGGCTATTTGGAAATTTGCTGTCACTATTCTCCCCTGTGCTTTGTTTGTTATATCTTTGCACATGTGCAAAGATTTGTAGATGAAACGCTGTACAGATTGTTTGGCTGAAAATATAAGACCTCACTGGCCAGCAGAGGGGAATAATAAATCAGTGATATTAAAATTTTCTTACAATGTATTTCTATGTCAGAAAGATACAAGTACAAAATAAAGACCCTTTCCATTGAGAGAATGCTCCTAGATCAGTATGCGGCTAGAAATTTTATTAGGGAACATTCATCTTTTGGTAATAAAAGTTGTTAATAAAAAACAAATAGCACAGATTGGTTTGTTCTGTTCTTTTTCTGGAAGAAAAAGTTCCTGGAACAGAGTCCTTACAACTAGAGCTACGTGGAATTGCTGAGAAAAGCTGCTGCTGCTGCTGCTGCTAAGTCACTTCAGTCGTGTCCAACTCTGTGCGACCCCATAGACAGCAGTTCACCAGGCTGCCCTGTCTCTGGGATTCTCCAGGCAAGAATACTGGAGTAGGTTTCCATTTCCTTCTCTAATGCATGAAAGTGAAAAGTGAAAGTGAAGTCGTTCAGTCGTGTCGACTCTTCGCAGCCTCATGGACTGCAGCCTACCAAGCTCCTTCTTCCATGGGATTTTCCAGGCAAGAGTGCTGGAGTGAGGTGCCATTGATAAGTGCAAATGAATGATAAGGAATGTAAAGCTCCCTTTTAGAGGAGCAATTCATTAAATGGAGGGGCCTTGGATACTGAATGGTGGAAAAGGTATTGATATAAAATATGGAATATAATATAGCATAATGCTTACAAATTTAGGTTATGGTATGGAATGGATGGTTTTGGTGGCATTGAAGAACCTATAAAAGAGAAAGATAGCTTAATATCTTGAACTTCCAACTCGAGACTAAGATGCAGAAAGAGAAAGCTTTATGGTAAACATAAAGGAAAGGCAAATATGAATGACTGAAATCAGAAAGACCTTATATTACTTTTCTTTTTAACTATGTTTTAAGTTAGGGCATTTGTTGGGAAGATAAGGCCCCTGAAGCTTATGATGCAGATATATGGAAATATTCAGAAAAGAATGAGGCACTTCAACCCTTTAATCTAAATGAAATCTAGTTGTTACTGGGCATATCACCTCCTGCCCCTCCCTGGAGTCAACCATTCTTCATATAAAACACTGGGACTGTTGACTTGTATGCAAAATGACATCAGTTCTTCTAAGAATCCTCACCCACAGTGCTCTTTCACCTAAAAATGTGACTTTTTGTAGCCCCTTGAGAACAGTATTAAGAGCTGTTATAATCAGCATGAAAGAATTCACATAATAATTATTCCTCTCCAGCTCCCGAAGCCCCCAAATACTAACATGAAGGCAGTAATCAGTGTGATTACTTGATTTTCTTCTTTCCAAAAAATGTTGATATTTATCAAAGACATGAAGGTTTTTTTAAAAAAGGAAATCGACATAATATTGATTATAATCCCAACTGTAACTGCAGAAGCATATCCTCCATTCTTCACAATTTAATGCATTAATTTTAATTGATAATTAATCTCACTTTGACCATGAATAGCCTAATCAAGGGTGAATTTCCAAAAGGTGAAGAGGGAAGCAGTTACTTGCTCCTCCTTGAAATATAGCCTAATGACTTGCAGTTAAGGTGATTCCCTTGGTTTATTTTGTGGAATATTTCAGCCACACACTGTGGGTACACAAAGCAGACTTTCCTTATAAAATGCTTACAAAGAATCTTGCATATCATAAATAAATAAGTTGAAGAGACCAAATTCATGAGATGATAAATTATAGTAAATGTCTTTATGCAAGAAACTTCCTTGTTATTTTAAATTTACTTTTGAAATATTTAGGTATAATGTCAATCCTCAGCTCAAAATTATTTTTTTCTGAGGTATACAAGAAATAGAATGTAGTTATCCAAATATAAACAAGCAAGAAGGAATATATTAGAGTTAATAAATGAATGTGCATTGCCTTGAGGTCTTTTGAAAAGCCTCTGTAAAGCTGATGAAGTATGTGTTTATTAATTCATATTTTTTCATTTAACAACATATTTATTGAGCCCTTTATATATTTTGGAGATATTTAGAAATAAAGCATAGATTCAAGTTTCAAGGACTTCAGGCTAATAAAGGAGACAAAATGTGTACATGTAAGTATAAAATGGATAAAGTAACAGATGCTATGAAAGAAAAAAATCTGTTTTTCTGAACATCCATAACTTTTTAAATTAATTAATTAATTTTTTATTGAAGGATAATTGCTTTACAGATTTTTGCTGTTTTCTGTCAAATTTCAACCTGAACCAGTCATAGGTCCATAACTTTTTATCCTTTGTTGAAGGAGTCAGGTTACCACTTCTTGAATAAGAAGAAAGTTAATTTCAAAAGAAAAGATATATTTAGCTACATAAAATGAAAACTTTTATAAATGAAATAACAAAGAGGCAGAAGGCAAATAAAATCATGGAAACTATTTACAATGACTTGATAAGAGGGTTTATAACAATGTTATGTAAATATCTTTTATAGTTGTTAAACAAATACTAAAAATATCACTAAACTTAACAAAAGATATAAACAAAATTTCACTGACAAGTTTCAGCCTATAAAATTAAACTTATCAATTAATCAATACAGCTACATAATACAGCTCTTTGCTTATGAAAACAATATAGATATTCTTGATAAAAGATTGACTCAGTGTTGACAAAGATGGGATGACGTAAGTACCTCTGGGTGAGTGTGAATTCCTATAATATTTTAAAAAATATTTTAAATATCTACTTGCAGTATAAAATTTTCATATCCAGCAGTTATATCTGTTTCCTATATATCCTAGGAATTAATTATGAATATGGTCAGATTTGGTTTTATATACAAACAAGTTTAATACAGAAGTGTTTATAAGTGAATAATCAGAGGAAACCTTAGTGTTTAACCATAGAGGACATGTTCACATCAATTCCCTGAAATTCCAGACAGTTATTAGTAATGCATGTGGGTGTAGAAAGCAAGGAGTAAACCATACATGGCTGGAATGGTGCAACTTCATTTCTGTATCTGATGACAAGGCCTTAGAATGTGCCCCACAGCTTTCTTTCTTCCACCACACATTTTATGTTTTCTTCCCCATCAACCAAGGACCTCAGCCAATTGGTGTTCTGTTACTTAGATGGATGATCCTGATTTCATTTCTGGAGGGTCTGAATCCTCGGTAGGTATTCTTTTTTTTTGGGAAAATAAATTGTGATCCTCCATTTACTTTTACTCGTGGACATGAAAGTACTAGGAGATACCCAAGGAAACCTTGGCTTCTGTGTATAGTTCTCTTGCCTAATTTCCTTGCTCATTAGGGTCAATCATCCTAGCCAGTAATATAAAGCACGCTTTTTGTCTGCAGGTAGGTTCAGTGGCTTGTAGAACTGAAATGACGAAATAACAGCTTTCACTCTCAATTTGTTAGAAGCCTTCTTGCTGTCCCAGAGAGAGAGCATTGCCTTGCTGGAAAAATAGACAACCAAAGCAAAAGGATTCAGAATTCCATGGAGAGGAATCAGAAACTGTGAATGGGTTTTAGGTGTGAGGATGAGAGGAGCCACTTCCATCCCCTGATTCTTGGACCCATGAATTCAGCAGTAGGAGAGACAGCACTCTCTAATAATGGGAGAAAATTCAGTCTCTTTGGAGTGTGTTGGTACATCTCTGCCCAGGGCACATGTGCCACCAGAAGCTTTTATGTATGAAGAGGTGGCCATCTCTCCATGCAGAATAATTTGAAGGGTTCTGATAGGAACTGGAAAGAGGTTTTGATGTGAATACATAACTAAGGGAAAAACCATTATTTCTATCACAAGTGATTTTCCTATTCGCTTCTTTATATACAGATGTGTAGAAACCTGGCTTCAGGTTACACCCATGTCTACTTCCTTTGCCTGGCTCAAGCAGGAATTGCTTGCATCTGTTCTAAGTTCACCTTTTCTCCCCTCTCTATCAAATATTGAATACGTTCTTTTTCTAATATGTAAACTACCATTCAGAAGTGCTGGAATTGGATTTAGTGTCAACAGACCAGAAAATTCTTGTGTTATAACTGAGTCATATGTGTCCATATAATCTTTGAGATACAGTACTACTTTTCTGTCTAAACTCCTTCTTCCTGTTTATAAAATGGCATTTTCTCTGAGATAATGATCCTACTTCTATTTCTACCCTACATAGAATTTACTTGATTTGGTACTTCAGTATTTCTCTTATGGTTGAACTCAGTTCTGCACCTAGTTCTTATACAGCCTAGCAGCTGCCCGGTCTTCATCCAAATTATTGGATTCATTGCTTCAATTCTCTCTAGGTGGAGTACTGCAGTGAATGAACTGGTCTTTCAAAACCTGTTCCTAACTTGCTTAACTCCTGCAGTCCTTACAACCTTGAATTTTCCAGTGCTGTCTGCATTGGCTAGATCTGCCTTTGCAGATCTGCATTTGCCTTACCATACTCAATTTTAGCTCATCAGCAAGACACTTTACTTTAGAAATGTCCCTTCAGCAACATGTTTTGCTTCTCTGATCTGAAGTTTCTTCCCAAATGAAAGCAGAACACACTAACCAAAGAAATAATTTGCTTAATGTACAACTTGTCTTGCACCAAGCCACGTTTATTAAATAGTCCATCTTGTTTCAAAATTAAAGAACCCTGGCATTAATGTTTAAGTCTTAGTTTCTGGCTCTTAAATTTGCTCAACATTAAGATTCTTCTTTGCCCAAATATGGCTATGCCATATGACTTGACATAATTTCTCTTTACAGCACAATCTTTGAAATATTTTCTGGCTGATACACAGTCAGTGTTTTCCCATCATTTGTAAGACATAATATGGAGCTGGTAAAACTAATTATCTGTTAGGTGATGTCTCATTGCATACTTGAAAGGTGCAAAAAGATTAGCATGTTTAAATTAAATCAGATCTATTCATAGAAGATTATTTAGCTTGCCAACAAGAAGTCATTATATTAATAATGTAATGAACAAAGAAAAGTGCTTCTATAAGAAAGAATGATAGTGAATGATACTTTGCCAAAACATCAGAACATGGTAAAAGAAAGCGATGACAATATTTATAGATGTTGTCTAGATAAAAATTTAAAAAAAGAGTAGGTCTCAGTTATTATACCATGACCCAACTATTAATTTTAATAATTCTGTAAAGAGCTCCTATTTCAGTTCAGTCGCTCAGTCGTGTCTGACTCTTTGTGACCCCATGAATCGCAGCACGCCAGGCCTCCCTTTCCATCACCATCTCCCGGAGTACACTCAGACTGACGTCCATCGAGTCCATGATGCCATCCAGCCATCTCATCCTCGGTCGTCCCCTTCTCTTCCTGCCCCCAATCCCTCCCAGCATCAGAGTCTTTTCCAATGAGTCAACCCTTCTCATGAGGTGGCCAAAGTACTGGAGTTTCAGCTTTAGCATCATTCCTTCCAAAGAAATCCCAGGACTGATCTCCTTGAGAATGGACTGGTTGGATCTCTTTGCAGTCCAAGGGACTCTCAAGAGTCTTCTCCAACACCACAGTTCAAAAGCATCAATTCTTCGGTGCTCAGCTTTCTTCACAGTCCAACTCTCACATCCATACATGACTACTTAGTGCTTATTTAATTTTTGTTTCACTAAGCAGAACTCCCCGGTAGTCAGCTGCCTTTAGGACCATACTATAGCGACGTTCCTACTTGTCCAGACAGACTGGCACTGGCACACATTTCTTAAGGGCTCTGACTCTGGAATTGGAGTTCTCAGGTTCAAACACCAGCTTCACATCTTACCAGCTCTTTGACCTTGAGTAAGTTACTTAAGGGTTTCCCAGATGGCTCAGTGGTAAAGACTCCACCTGCCAATGCAAGAGACACAGGAGACACAGGTTCAATCTCTGGATTGGGAAGATGCCCTAGAGAAGGCAACAGCTACCCCCTCCAGTATTCTTGCCTGGAAAATTCTATGGACAGAGGAGCTTGAGGGGCTAGAGTGATGGGGGTCGCAAAGAATCAGATACAGCTAAACAAGGAACAGTCACCAAGTTACTTAAACTTGCCAAATCTCAATTTTCTCACCTGTCAAAAAAAACAAAAAGGCTAAATAAAAAAGTGTACCAGCTTCATAAGGCTGTTGTGATGATAAACTGAAATAATACATTCTAAGTGCTCATCAAAAGTCCATGGTAAATATTCATAAAATACTTATTACTAATGTATTGTTAGTGATGATCCTGAAACTGGGTAAGATCCTGAAAGATATTCACATAGCTAAAAGCTGTAGAATCTACCTTTTGCAATGGCATATGACACAATAGGCCTTATATATCAGACATTCTATGAGCTGTTCTATATTAACATTTTATTTTCTTTGTCTACTACACACACATGCCTATAAAATATATAGATTATATATATTTCAAATTATATATAGAGACTTGATTGACCAAGTATAATATATCCTATTCTGTACTAACCCAGGATGATTACTAAGCTCTGCGAGCCCCTATGAAGTCTGTGGATAAACTAAACTAGCAGAGAAACAGCAACAGTTCTAAAGTTGGAATGAAGCTGTCTGACTAAACTTGTCTCTTGTGTGAAATCTTCGGGAAACACAGATAGATCTTTTTGTCTATAATTTCTGATCTTCATCCCACACCTACAAAGCAAAGGAAGTGAGCTAAATATAGCATTTTCAGAGTCATATATGAAATACGTGTTTATGTGTGTCATATAGGATCTTGCTTTTTAATATACAGGCTGCTGGCTTCTGTGCCCACATCTGTCAAGTCTGAATATTAGAAATGGAAGCAACAGAACTATCCTTTTTTTTTTTTAAGAAGGATCTCATCTACATTTAATCTCTGAGAACTGCTCGAGTAGAAGATAGTCTAAATGGTATCTTCCAATTTCAATTCTCAATGGAATATGTCAAACTATTATCATATATTTGAGATATATTCTTGAACTGGTGACTGTGCCCTTGGATTACTGTGAAAATTGACACTGGTTTAAAACCTACAGACCTTTCTCTCTGTTAGAACTATTACTGTCTACCTTATTTTTGCTGGAGTTTTTGTATCACCACAATTTTAACATCCACCAAAAGAGAAAAAAGCATAGCCTTAATGGACTGTGAAGCAGTGAGCCTATCACAAAGGCAACACAAAATTCAATCACAAACACCTGCAACTCATTACAGATTTAGCAGCACAAATGCCAGAGGCTGTAATGGGCCTCAGATATTCTGTGCAACTCTGCCAATACTCACCTATAATTTGGACTTGACATTTACAAAAAAGACAACATTTACAAAAAGAAAAGGGCAAAGAGTTTTACCAAATAGTCCCCCTCTTTCAACTCCCCCCACCCCACCAAGGCACTGCAGAAAAAAAAAAAAAAANCTGCCAATACTCACCTATAATTTGGACTTGACATTTACAAAAAAGACAACATTTACAAAAAGAAAAGGGCAAAGAGTTTTACCAAATAGTCCCCCTCTTTCAACTCCCCCCACCCAGCCAAGGCACTGCAGAAAAAAAAAAAAAAAGTCAATTCTAAATACAGGTGCTATTTGTATTCCTTGTGGAGTGCTTATGAAACCAAATTAATTGATGAAGAATATTCACAAAGGGATTTGGAGGTATTATCTTTTTCTGCAGTATGTAACATTTTCTATAAATGTCTTTTAGCATAAAAATTAGGGACCAAAAAGAAAAAGAAGGAAGAGACATTGGAAATAGAAATAATATCAGTTTTATTTTTAGATTAGCTTCCTTTTTTGATTTAAGGATAAGGTGTATATGGTAAATGTAGACTTGAATCTTACAAACGAAAACTGTCACACTTGCAGATAGGGAGTGTTATGGGCGTCATCGTGTGGAATGGAAAGAAAACTAAACTCAGGCACCTGAAGAGTTTAATTCTGGTTCTGAATTCATTGCCAGTTGTGAGACCTTGCAAAAGTTGTTCAGCAACCTGGGATTCCGTTTCCTCCCTTTTAACTTTTGAGAACTGCAGACTATGGCCTGATATTCCCCTCAGGAGCCTCAACTCCAGAGTAAGGACTCCTCAGCCAGCTGTGACCTACAGACAGTTCTTCTCTCTATACTTCCTTCAATGTTCATTCTCTTCTCTACTTTTCATGACATAAACCTGAGAAACAGGCACTGTTATTAGAAGTAAACTTTTAATGTGCCTATTGGTAATGCACATACCATCCTAAGGAGAAATTTTCTTTCTTACTTTCTTCTGAAGTGTTTTAAAATCTTGACATGATTTTCCTTTGCCAGTTCTCAGCACATCCTGGAAATCTCTTCCCTCTAGTGATATTTGATGTAAACTGAGGAAAGAAAATTCATTTTACTATTAGATATATAAGTAGTAAAATTCCATTGAAACATGTATAATATCATATATGAAACGAATCACCAGTCTAGGTTTGATGCATGATACTGGATGCTTGGGGCTGGTGCACTGGGACGACCCAGAGGTAAAAAAAAAAAAAAAGTCAATTCTAAATACAGGTGCTATTTGTATTCCTTGTGGAGTGCTTATGAAACCAAATTAATTGATGAAGAATATTCACAAAGGGATTTGGAGGTATTATCTTTTTCTGCAGTATGTAACATTTTCTATAAATGTCTTTTAGCATAAAAATTAGGGACCAAAAAGAAAAAGAAGGAAGAGACATTGGAAATAGAAATAATATCAGTTTTATTTTTAGATTAGCTTCCTTTTTTGATTTAAGGATAAGGTGTATATGGTAAATGTAGACTTGAATCTTACAAACGAAAACTGTCACACTTGCAGATAGGGAGTGTTATGGGCGTCATCGTGTGGAATGGAAAGAAAACTAAACTCAGGCACCTGAAGAGTTTAATTCTGGTTCTGAATTCATTGCCAGTTGTGAGACCTTGCAAAAGTTGTTCAGCAACCTGGGATTCCGTTTCCTCCCTTTTAACTTTTGAGAACTGCAGACTATGGCCTGATATTCCCCTCAGGAGCCTCAACTCCAGAGTAAGGACTCCTCAGCCAGCTGTGACCTACAGACAGTTCTTCTCTCTATACTTCCTTCAATGTTCATTCTCTTCTCTACTTTTCATGACATAAACCTGAGAAACAGGCACTGTTATTAGAAGTAAACTTTTAATGTGCCTATTGGTAATGCACATACCATCCTAAGGAGAAATTTTCTTTCTTACTTTCTTCTGAAGTGTTTTAAAATCTTGACATGATTTTCCTTTGCCAGTTCTCAGCACATCCTGTCAATCTCTTCCCTCTAGTGATATTTGATGTAAACTGAGGAAAGAAAATTCATTTTACTATTAGATATATAAGTAGTAAAATTCCATTGAAACATGTATAATATCATATATGAAACGAATCACCAGTCTAGGTTTGATGCATGATACTGGATGCTTGGGGCTGGTGCACTGGGACGACCCAGAGGGATGGTATGGGAAGGGAGGAGGGAGGGGGTTCAGGATTGAGAACACGTGTATACCTGTGGTGGATTCATGTTGATGTATGGCAAAACCAATACAATATTGTAAAGTAATTAAACCCCAATTAAAATAAATTTATATTAAAAAAATAAAAAACCACAATGAAATATCAAAAAAAAATAATCTGCTAATTATCAAACCATAAATAAATAGAATACTTTAGAATTACTCCTGGCTCTTCAGCCCACCATTCACAAGTGGTATTGAAAGGTTTATAATGAAGTACCATTTGAGTCCTACAAGTGTGTGATTTCCCATTAGCTGCTGCTGCTGCTAAGTCACTTCAGTCGTGTCCAACTCTGTGTGACCCCATAGACGGCAGCCCACCAGGCTCCCCCGTCCCTGGGATTCTCCAGGCAAGAATACTGGAGTGGGTTGCCATGTCCTTCTCCAATGCATGAAAGAGAAAAGTGAAAGTGAAGTCGCTCAGTCTGTCCGACTGTTAGCAACCCCATGGACTGCAGCCCACCAGGCTACTCCATCCATTGGATTTTCCAGGCAAGAGTACTGGGGTGGGGTGCCATTGCCTCCCCTGATTTCCCATTAGAAGTCACTTTAATTTCTTTTCACACAGGTCCCATAATATTTTTTGTAATTTCTCCATACTTCGGCTAACAAATATACTTAAAGTTGATATATAAATGCCTTCCTTTTATCTATCAAGTATGCTACTAAAAGCCTGAACCATCTTTTATTTAGGAGATTCAATCTCATATATTAAGTGCTATATCATAACTCTCATCTAGGAGATACTCACAAGTCATTTTTAAGGACATTCCTAGGGTGCCCTTTCAACACCTCATGCCATTTGGGAAGGGTCTTTCTTTGAGAAAAAGAACACATAGAATTTCTGAGTACCATGACAGTGTGCAAAAGTCAGGTATGAAGGGAATAAAAGGAACTACAAAAGGAAAAAGATGACCAAAGATAAGTAGAAGCTATATACAAATTAACTCTGTGTATGTCTTAGTCTGTTTGGGCTGCAGTAACAGAATGTCATAAAATGAGTGGTTTAAACAACAGAAATGTATTTTCTCACAGCCCTGGAAGCTGCAAGTTTGGATCATGGTGCCAGCCTGGTCTGGTTCTGGTAAGCGCTATCTTCCTGGTTTATAGACAGCCCCCCCACTACATGCTCACATGGCAGAAAGAGAGAGAGGTGGCTTCTTTTTTGTGGTTGTAAGGAAATGGCAACCCACTCCAATATTCTTGCCTGGAGAATCCCATGGACGGAGGAGCCTGGTGGGCTACAGTACACGGGGTCGCAAAGAGTCAGACACGACTGAGCGACTTCACTTTAAATTTTTACCACATTTTTTAAAATTTCCGCCACACAGGGCGAATCAGCTATAGTTATACATATATCCCCTTCCTCATGGGCCTCCCTCCCCACCCCCAGCCCGTCCCTCCAAGTCATTGCAGACTGGGCTGCCTGTGCTGCACAGCCATTTCTTACCAGCTAGCCACCTTACGCCTGGTAGTGTATATATGTCAGTGACACCTTGTCCATTCCTTCCACTCTCTTTCTCCTACCCTGTGTCCACAAGTCCTTTCTTTACATCTGTGTCTCCATTCAGTTCAGTTCAGTCGCTCAGTCGTGTCCAACTCTTTGCGACCCCATGAATCGCAGCACGCCAGGCCTCCCTGTTCATCACCATCTCCCGGAGTTCGCTCAGACTCACGTCCATCGAGTCCGTAATGCCATCCAGCCATCTCATCCTCGGTCGTCCCCTTCTCCTCCTGCCCCCAATCCCTTCCAGCATCAGAGTCTTTTCCAATGAGTCAACTCTTAGCATGAGGTGGCCAAAGTACTGGAGTTTCAGCTTTACCAAATAGGTTCAGCAATGCCATTTTTCTAGATTCCATATATATACATTAATAAGCTGTATTTTGTTTTTCTCTTTCTGACTTACTTCACTCTGTATAACAGGCTCTAGGTTCATCCAGCTCACTGGAACTGACTCAGATTCATTCCATTTTATGGCTGAGTGATATTCTATTGTGTATATGTGCCTCATCTTCTTCATCCCTGCCTCTGTTGATAGACATCTAGGTTGCTTCCGTGTCCTGGTTATGGTAAATAGTGCTGTACTGGGGGTACATGTGATCTCTTTCAATTGTGGTTTTCTCAGTATATGTTCCCAGTAGTGGAGTTGCTAGGCCATATGGTAGATTTATTTGTAGCTTTTTAAGGAATCTCCATACTGTTTTGCATAATGGCTGTATCAGTTTACATGCCCATCAATAGTGCAGGAAGGTTCCCTTTTCTCCACATCCTCTCCAGCAGTAATTGTTTGTTGACTTTTTGATGATGGCCATTCTGACTGATGTGAGGTGATACTTTGCTGTAGTTTTGATCTGCATTTCTCTAACAATTAGTGATGTTAAGCATCTTTTCATGTGTTTATTGGCCATGTGCTGCCCACATAGATACTGTGGGTGCAGGAGGGAGGGGAGATGGAGCAGGGCTGGCGGGGCGAGGGTCCCTCCAGGGGTGGAAGAGAGGGGGACCCAGGTGGTATTCCCCTACCCACTCAGCCCCCAGGGAGTCTCCTGGGGACCAAGGCCCTATCCTCCACACACCAAAGCTAAAGGCACTGCAGAGGCCCCCTTGGTTGGGTTGAGCCCATGCCGCCCCCCACTCCTACCCAGGGCCTTTTCTGGAGGCTTGGTCTTGAGTCAGGACCCCATCCCTGCCTAAACCCCACCTCCACCTAAAGCTGCCCAGCCTAAGCCGTTCCACACCCCAGCCCCAGCTTCACAACCCAGCTTTTTCTGTTCTTTTTACAAGGCTTCAGTCTAATCAGAGTTTCATCCTTATGACTTAATTTAATGCTAAGATTTCAACATGTGAATTTATCAGGGAGGACATAATTTAGTCCATAGCACTATTATGAGAGTAATAAGGAGAAGAGATAGCTGCAACATGCTCTAGTTTAAAGCAACAACTTACTATGATATTGTGATTTATCATAAGAAGTGCATATTTGGTCTTCATCCACTGTTTGTGGCACAGAGCTCTTTTTTTAAAAAATTCTTTTAATTTAAAAAAATTTGGGATATTTACATTAAAAAAATTTTTTTACTTTACAGTACTCTATTGGTTTTGGCATACATTGACATGAATCTGCCACGGGTGTACACGAACTCCCAAACATGAACCCTCCTCCCACCTCCNCCAAGGAGTAAGCATCTTTTAATTTCATGGCTGCAGTCACCATCTACAGTGATTTTGGAGCCCAAGAAAGTAAAATCTGCCACAGTTCCACTTTCCCCCCATCTATATTGGCCATGAAGTGGTGGGACTGGATGCCATGATCTCAGTTTTTACTCTTCTCTTTCACCCTCATCAAGATACCTCTTGACAAAAGTGAGTTTCCAGGCCAAGATTCATAGGGGATGGTAACTGAGGAACTTGAGTATCATAGCTGGGGTTGTGTTTTTACTGGGAGTATTTGCTAATTATGAGAAAGGCAGTTGAGAGCCAGAGTTCTTGAACAGTTTCCACTGCCTCTCAGGCTTAGATAAAAGACTTGGCTGAGAAATACAGCAGAAAAATAGTATCTAAAATAAAAGTAATATATTTGAATTGAAACATATAAAAATTACAGAACTGAAAATAAAATAGAAATTAAAAACACAGTGGGTAAGCTTGATAGCACATTAGATAGAGCTGAAGAGATTGTGCATGAAAAGGAAACTAAGTTTAAAAAAATACTTAGATTGAAATATTAAGAAGTGGATGGAAAATATAGAAGAGAATGTAAGACTTATTGATTCAAGTTATTTAGGAAGAGCTCTGTCCATAAATTAACTGACCATTAAGCTAACTGAGAAAAGACTTTAGTGAGTGCACAAGATAAAGAATGAAGGCTTTGCAGAATTCATACACAGAAGTTACCATGCAAACAATTACCACTACCACCAATAAACCATAACCACCAACAGATTACGGGTCAGAGAGAATTCTGATTTCCGGAGTTTCACCACTACATTATTTTAAATGAATAGTTTCAGTCAGTCAGTCAGTTCATTGCTCAGTCATGTCCGACTCTTTGAGACCCCATGAACTGCCGCACATGAAGCCTCCCTGTCCAACACCAACTCCTGGAGATTACTCAGACTCATTTCCATCGAGTCGGTGATGCCATCCAGTCATCTCAGCCTCTGTCGTCCCCTTCTCCTCCTGCCCTCAATCCCTCCCAGCATCAGAGTCTTTTCCAATGAGTCAACTCTTCA
>SJYX01016853.1:78383-146576 GCA_006410675.1 Oreotragus oreotragus
TGGCGGAGTCATGTCAATGTATGGCAAAACCAATACAGTATTGTAAAGTAAAATAAAGTAAAAATAAAATTAAAAAAATTTCACCCTTGTATTGTTATATCATATATGATAGGTGGGAAATTCTTAAACTTTTTATTATTGACACCAATTATATAGAGTTAATTCTAGACATTTTCAGAAGAAGAGTAGTTATGATTCAGGCTCTAGCTCATTTTCAATTGTTTCTCAGCAAAGTGGAACAAGTTTACTCTAATTTAATATATACAGTGCAAATATAATAAAGATAGATTTTCAGGAACTAGAGCTTGCTACATTGGACTACAAAATCCCCTGGGAGTGAGCCTGGCATAGATTTCTGTGGTCAGTCTTTTGCATCTTCCTAGTTTCCATTGTTGAGAAGGTACTGAAGAATTCCACTTTGTGGCCTGTTAGAAACATGATAAACATTTCCTGATGTTAAAATATAGCCACAGGCTTACTATGTGCTCTCTTTTCCCCTGAAACAGTAAATGCCACCTGTTGGTGTTGAATCACTTATGAAATATAAGAAATATAAAAGCCTTTCTACATACTTAACTTACAGAAGTACAGGGCATTTAATTTCATTTATGATACTCTTAAAGAGATAAAATAGTCATAAAGTTAAGATATATGCTTATAGAATATATTGTATGTGCTTACAAAGGCAGAAGAAATTTGACCTTTAAACAAATATATCCTTCAAGATGTGAGATCCATATGTATGAAAATATTAAATGATATTTAAAATGATAGTGTAATAGTTGAACAGAATTTGTATAAACTTTCCTCCTTTGTTTATCTAGTAATCTATTTTCCAGAATAGGAGATCATTAGTTTCATTTATTTCTCTTTATGTTGTTGTTTTGGTCACTAAGTCACGTCTAACTGTTGTATGACCCCATGGACTGTAGCCTGCCAGGCTCCTTCTCTCCATGGGATTTCCCAGGCAAGAATATTGGAGTGGGTTGCCCCTGGGGTTCTTTACCAATGAGCCACCAGAGAAACCCTTATTTCACTTTATTCTTACTAGTATTATGAGTAGTACAAAATTATGATATAATATGGTGTATGCATGTGTTTGTATTGTGTGTGTATGTATATGGTGTGTATACATATATTTATATGTGTGTGTATGTAGTACATCTATATTTATATGTATATATATATACATTTTCTACCAGGAAATTTATTTGCCTAATATTCCAGTGTATCAGTATTGCATAATTCATTTAATATCTGTTTATGAAATTTCAGTGTGTTTAGTCTTTTTTTCCTATTCAGTTCAGTTCAGTTGCTCAGTCATGTCCAACTGTTTGCGACCCCATGGACTGCAGCGCGCCAGGCTTCCCTGTCCATTTTTACTTTCCTATTAAAATATTATAATCAAATATTTTTCCCATTTGTAAGATTATCTTGAAGATGGATCTCAGAGTTGAAATGATTGGGTCATAATTTTAAATTATGATGGACTGACACAGCATTCCATAATATTACATACTATTGATATCCTTATCAGTGCATACTCTTTTAGTTCAACAATTTACTGACTGTTTTTCATGTACAAAGCGATGGCATTTAAAAACTTTTCCCAAGAAAGTTATTCATCTTTTAACTTTGTTAATGGTGTTTTTCATCATAGATTTTCTGTTAAGTATTTTATGACTTAAAGTCATGCTTCCATACCGTTTAATTACTTTTATTCAAAACTTTTTATTTTAAAATAATACTCCCAAGATTCCTCTTGGAATTGGAATGGTTTCCATTTTACCAAGCAGAGTTTGATCCATTTGGAATCAATTTTGTATGGAACTTTAACATAGAAATCCAGCTTAATTTTTCTTCCAAATGATTAAATTTTCAAAGTATGCATTTATATAATATGCTCTACTCACTGATTTGAAATGCTATATTTATTATATACAACTAGATTCCCTATATTTTGGGATCTGGATTCTCTTATCTTCTTCTATTTACTCATTTCTCTGTCAGTTTTAGACTGCTGGAAGCAATGTAAGTTTTTGAAAGTATTTTAATGCTTTTCAAGGCTTGTCCTTTCTTATTATGCTTCATTTTCAGAATTTTTCTGTCTATATTCTCAAGCTTATTTTTTCATAGAGATATATCCCCCCACCGCAACCCATAGTGAGTAGTTTGAATAACACCAGAAATATATGTTCTTTGAAAGTTTAAAAATTATCAGCTTTGAGGTCATCTAGACCTGGTGCTATTCTTGGACATAGCTCTTTAGGATAATATTTGCGTGTGTGTGTGTGTGTGTTTTAAAGCAAATTTTATCATCTATAACTTCCTTAGATATATCCTATTTATCCAAATTTTCAAAAAGAAATGCATCAAGTTGAGGAATATATTCTCATAAATTTTTATGTTGTTTATTAACTCACTTTAAAGTTTGATCTATATTTTTTATTTAACTTTATTCTCTCTCTTTCTGGATTTTGCTAACTCCTTTAAATTGAGGGCATTTCAAAGTGCTTCTTTTTAGTTTAATTTTTCAGACAATTGTTTTCTAAACAGTATATTATAAAATATAGTTTTTACTCCATGTTATTGTCCTTTTCCTCATTTCTTGATTTCAATAGATAAATTAATTTTTAAAAGATTTTAGAAATTTCTAGTAGATATTACCTACGCACTTGAAAGTAATATGGAATTGTTATTGTGCATACAGTTCTACAAATATTAGGTAAATTTGGCTGATTTTATTTTTGGGTCTCTATTTTTTTTACTGACTTTCTGCCTATTTTTTCTGTCAGTTACTCAGGGATGAGTTGTTGAAGTCTCCTTAATGACTTAACCCTGTAACCGGTATAAAATGTCTCTCTTTATTCCTTCACTAGTTTTAGTCCCGAAGTATTGTTTATTTGTTGTTAATACGGTCACTTCAGTTTTGTTATGACTAGTGTTTGCAGAGTATAACTTTCTCATAATTTTACTTTTAATATATCTCTGTCTTTATATTTAAAATGTTTTCCTGTAGACAGGCCTCAAAAAAAATCAACTTAACACACTCTGTCTTTGTATTGGTGTGTTCAAATATTTATAGACAATTTTATTAGTATTATCAATATGACTGCTATTTTATCTGCCTCTTTGCTATTTGTCTTCTGATTGTACCATCTATTCTTTATTACTTTTTTCAGTCTTTGCCAGCGCTCTCTTATTTTAACTGTTTTTCAGTATTCCACATTGTCACCATTGTTAGCTAATTTTTATGCTGGTATTTTTATTATTTGGGCTTCCCAGGTGGCTTTTGGGTAAAGAACCATCCTGCCAGTGCAGGAGACATAAGAGATACGGGTTCTATCCCTGGGTAAGGAAGATGCCCTGGAGAAGGCAATGGCAACCCACTCCAGTATTCTTGCCCTGGAAATCCCATAGACAGAAGAGCCTGGCGGGTTGTGAATCCATGGGGCTGCAAAGAGTTGGACACAGCTAAACATGTGTTTTACAGTACTCTTGGGAAGTTATTTTTAAGCTACCATTTATAGTAATAGCTCTAGCTTCTGCAAAATATATCTCTAACTTCTCATAGTCTACCTACACCTAATATAATAATAATTTCTCATATAATGTATGACCCTCACAATATTATAATTCCATTTCCCCATCCTTTTTATTTTGCCACACATTTTACTTTTTCATATGTATATAATCCCCTTAATACATGTTATACTTTTTGTTTTAAACTCTCAGCTTTATTTTAGAGAATATAAAATAGGAAAAAATGTTTTATATTTATCTTTACTTTTACCACTTCTAAAACTCTTCTTGATCCAAGCCACTGTCTGATACTATACTTCTGCTTCAAGAACTTTAGCACTTGTCATTCAAGTAGTCTGACAGTAAATTCTCTCAGCTCTAAACTTCTGTTGTTTGAAAAATCATTTTCTTCTCATTTTTAAAAGATATTTTTGCTGAATATAAAATTCTATGTTTATAGTGTTTTCCACCCCTCTGTTTAGCACTTTGAAAAGGTCATCCTATTGCCTTCTGGCATGTGTATTTGTACTTGTGAAGTTTAGTTATATATGGTTTTGATCCTCTGTATAAATGTTATCCCCTCTACTTCACCTGGATTCTTTAAAGCTTTTCTCTTTATTTCTGATTTTCAAAATGTTTGTCATGCTATGCCTCAGCGTGATTTTATTATGATTTATTGAGCTTTGAGTCTGTCAATTTATAAAGCTTATATTTCCAGAAGTTTCAGCCATTAATTTTTCAAATACTGTTCTTTCTACCTGTCTTTCTTCTGGGACTCCAGCTATGCATTTATTAGACTGGTTGGTTTGTCCCATAGGTCACTGTATTTTTCTATGATTCATTTTAGACAGTTTCTTTGGCTATATCTTCATGTATTTTGATCATCTGTCTTATCTAATCGATTAATATCATCAGTGAAAATTTCACCTAATGTATTTTTTTTTCAATTGTAGGAAGTTTTATTTGATACTCATTCATAGTTTCCATTTCTAGTCAAGATGATGTTTTCTTTTAAATTCAAGAGGGCATTTGTAATAGCTTTTCCAGTGTTCTTTTCTTCTAATTTCTTGTCTCTGTCATTTTATACTTCTGTTTCCTTTGACTTCTATGGGCTTCCCAGGTGATACTAGTGGTAGAGAATCTGCCTGCCAGTGCAGGAAATGCAAGAGACTTGGGTTCCATCCCTGGGTTGGGATGATGCCCTGGAGAAGGAAATGGCTACCCACTCCAGTATTCTTGTCTAGAGACTCTCATGGACAGAGGAGCCTGGCCAGCTACAGTCCCTGGGGTCCCAAAGAGTCAGATATGAGTGAGCATGTGTTCACTGCACTGCATCTGCCTTCTACATATGGATCAGATTTTCCTGCTTATTTTATGACTGGGATATTTTTTTTCTATCCTGGAATTTAGAATTTCACGTATTTGATTGCTGGGATTTGATGTATGGTATGAATTGAATTGTGTGCCCTCCTCCCCAAAATTCATATACTGAAGTCATAATCTAGGTACCTAAACCCCAGTACCTGAGAATGTGACCTTATTTGGAAATAGGGTTGTTACAGACATAAATACGTGGTTAAGATGAGGTAATACTGAAGTAGAATGAACCCCTAACTCAATATTACTTTTGTCCCTGTAACAGGAGGGAATTTGGTTATGGTTTATATATAGGAAGAATATCATGTGGACATGGGTATGACTATCCACAATGCTAGGAAAGGGTCCTGGAACGGAGCCTCCCCTTACTGCCCCCAGAAACAACCAAGCCTGCTGACACCTTGATCTAAGACTTCCAAAACTGGGAGACAAAACATTTCTGTTGCGTCACTCAGTTCAGTTCAGTTGCTCAGTCGTGTCCAACTCTTTTGCAACCCGGTGGATGGCAGCAAACCGGACTTCCCTGTCCATCACCAACTCCCAGAGCTTGCTCAAACTCACGTCCATCGAGTTGGTGATGCCAACTAACCATTTCATCCTCTNTTAATGCTTTTCAAGGCTTGTCCTTTCTTATTATGCTTCATTTTCAGAATTTTTCTGTCTATATTCTCAAGCTTATTTTTTCATAGAGATATATCCCCCCACCGCAACCCATAGTGAGTAGTTTGAATAACACCAGAAATATATGTTCTTTGAAAGTTTAAAAATTATCAGCTTTGAGGTCATCTAGACCTGGTGCTATTCTTGGACATAGCTCTTTAGGATAATATTTGCGTGTGTGTGTGTGTGTGTTTTAAAGCAAATTTTATCATCTATAACTTCCTTAGATATATCCTATTTATCCAAATTTTCAAAAAGAAATGCATCAAGTTGAGGAATATATTCTCATAAATTTTTATGTTGTTTATTAACTCACTTTAAAGTTTGATCTATATTTTTTATTTAACTTTATTCTCTCTCTTTCTGGATTTTGCTAACTCCTTTAAATTGAGGGCATTTCAAAGTGCTTCTTTTTAGTTTAATTTTTCAGACAATTGTTTTCTAAACAGTATATTATAAAATATAGTTTTTACTCCATGTTATTGTCCTTTTCCTCATTTCTTGATTTCAATAGATAAATTAATTTTTAAAAGATTTTAGAAATTTCTAGTAGATATTACCTACGCACTTGAAAGTAATATGGAATTGTTATTGTGCATACAGTTCTACAAATATTAGGTAAATTTGGCTGATTTTATTTTTGGGTCTCTATTTTTTTTACTGACTTTCTGCCTATTTTTTCTGTCAGTTACTCAGGGATGAGTTGTTGAAGTCTCCTTAATGACTTAACCCTGTAACCGGTATAAAATGTCTCTCTTTATTCCTTCAGTAGTTTTAGTCCCGAAATATTGTTTATTTGTTGTTAATACGGTCAGTTTTGTTATGACTAGTGTTTGCAGAGTATAACTTTCTCATAATTTTACTTTTAATATATCTCTGTCTTTATATTTAAAATGTTTTCCTGTAGACAGGCCTCAAAAAAAATCAACTTAACACACTCTGTCTTTGTATTGGTGTGTTCAAATATTTATAGACAGTTTTATTAGTATTATCAATATGACTGCTATTTTATCTGCCTCTTTGCTATTTGTCTTCTGATTGTACCATCTGTTCTTTATTACTTTTTTCAGTCTTTGCCAGCGCTCTCTTATTTTAACTGTTTTTCAGTATTCCACATTGTCACCATTGTTAGCTAATTTTTATGCTGGTATTTTTATTATTTGGGCTTCCCAGGTGGCTTTTGGGTAAAGAACCATCCTGCCAGTGCAGGAGACATAAGAGATACGGGTTCTATCCCTGGGTAAGGAAGATGCCCTGGAGAAGGCAATGGCAACCCACTCCAGTATTCTTGCCCTGGAAATCCCATAGACAGAAGAGCCTGGCGGGTTGTGAATCCATGGGGCTGCAAAGAGTTGGACACAGCTAAACACGTGTTTTACAGTACTCTTGGGAAGTTATTTTTAAGCTACCATTTATAGTAATAGCTCTAGCTTCTGCAAAATATATCTCTAACTTCTCATAGTCTACCTACACCTAATATAATAATAATTTCTCATATAATGTATGACCCTCACAATATTATAATTCCATTTCCCCATCCTTTTTATTTTGCCACACATTTTACTTTTTCATATGTATATAATCCCCTTAATACATGTTATACTTTTTGTTTTAAACTCTCAGCTTTATTTTAGAGAATATAAAATAGGAAAAAATGTTTTATATTTATCTTTACTTTTACCACTTCTAAAACTCTTCTTGATCCAAGCCACTGTCTGATACTATACTTCTGCTTCAAGAACTTTAGCACTTGTCATTCAAGTAGTCTGACAGTAAATTCTCTCAGCTCTAAACTTCTGTTGTTTGAAAAATCATTTTCTTCTCATTTTTAAAAGATATTTTTGCTGAATATAAAATTCTATGTTTATAGTGTTTTCCACCCCTCTGTTTAGCACTTTGAACAGGTCATCCTATTGCCTTCTGGCATGTGTATTTGTACTTGTGAAGTTTAGTTATATATGGTTTTGATCCTCTGTATAAATGTTATCCCCTCTACTTCACCTGGATTCTTTAAAGCTTTTCTCTTTATTTCTGATTTTCAAAATGTTTGTCATGCTATGCCTCAGCGTGATTTTATTATGATTTATTGAGCTTTGAGTCTGTCAATTTATAAAGCTTATATTTCCAGAAGTTTCAGCCATTCATTTTTCAAATACTGTTCTTTCTACCTGTCTTTCTTCTGGGACTCCAGCTATGCATTTATTAGACTGGTTGGTTTGTCCCATAGGTCACTGTATTTTTCTATGATTCATTTTAGACAGTTTCTTTGGCTATATCTTCATGTATTTTGATCATCTGTCTTATCTAATCGATTAATATCATCAGTGAAAATTTCACCTAATGTATTTTTTTTTCAATTGTAGGAAGTTTTATTTGATACTCATTCATAGTTTCCATTTCTAGTCAAGATGATGTTTTCTTTTAAATTCAAGAGGGCATTTGTAATAGCTTTTCCAGTGTTCTTTTCTTCTAATTTCTTGTCTCTGTCATTTTATACTTCTGTTTCCTTTGACTTCTATGGGCTTCCCAGGTGATACTAGTGGTAGAGAATCTGCCTGCCAGTGCAGGAAATGCAAGAGACTTGGGTTCCATCCCTGGGTTGGGATGATGCCCTGGAGAAGGAAATGGCTACCCACTCCAGTATTCTTGTCTAGAGACTCTCATGGACAGAGGAGCCTGACCAGCTACAGTCCCTGGGGTCCCAAAGAGTCAGATATGAGTGAGCATGTGTTCACTGCACTGCATCTGCCTTCTACATATGGATCAGATTTTCCTGCTTATTTTATGACTGGGATATTTTTTTTCTATCCTGGAATTTAGAATTTCACGTATTTGATTGCTGGGATTTGATGTATGGTATGAATTGAATTGTGTGCCCTCCTCCCCAAAATTCATATACTGAAGTCATAATCTAGGTACCTAAACCCCAGTACCTGAGAATGTGACCTTATTTGGAAATAGGGTTGTTACAGACATAAATACGTGGTTAAGATGAGGTAATACTGAAGTAGAATGAACCCCTAACTCAATATTACTTTTGTCCCTGTAACAGGAGGGAATTTGGTTATGGTTTATATATAGGAAGAATATCATGTGGACATGGGTATGACTATCCACAATGCTAGGAAAGGGTCCTGGAACGGAGCCTCCCCTTACTGCCCCCAGAAACAACCAAGCCTGCTGACACCTTGATCTAAGACTTCCAAAACTGGGAGACAAAACATTTCTGTTGCGTCACTCAGTTCAGTTCAGTTGCTCAGTCGTGTCCAACTCTTTTGCAACCCGGTGGATGGCAGCAAACCGGACTTCCCTGTCCATCACCAACTCCCAGAGCTTGCTCAAACTCACGTCCATCGAGTTGGTGATGCCAACTAACCATTTCATCCTCTGTCATCCCCTCTCCTGCCTTCAATCTTTCCCAGCATCAGGGGCTTTTCCAATGAGTCAGTTCTTCGCATTAGGTGGCCAAAGTATTGGAGTTTCAGCTTCAGCATCAGTTCTTCCAATGAATATTCAGGACTGATTTCCTTCAGGATAGACCCCCATTAGTTTGTAGGACTTTCTTACCCCAGCTCAGCAAACTAATGTAGTATATTCTATTAAAGATACTTGGCATTTGTTCTGGAAGCCAGTTAAGTTACTTGAAAACTGGTTTGATCATTTTCAGAAGTGTTTTTTAATCTTAGTTAGGGTAAGTTTGGAATAAACTTTACACTAGTGCTAGCTGAGCTTCACTGCCAAGGCATGACTTCCTAGTTGATTCTAATGAGGGCTCTTGGTACTAGCAAAGACTCTCCACTCTGGCTTGTTAGAACTCAAACATATCTTGGAACTGTGTGGCTTGGGAACCATTCAACTCACAGCTCGCCAATCCACTGTGTAGCTGAATGGAGTCTACTCTGTGCCTATCAAAGGGGGAAAGTTTAGTATTCAGCAATAGACCCATAGGGAACTCAGCTTCTTAAAGCTCTTTCATTATACAGTGTTAATCCTGGCATTACATATTGCAATTTCTATCTACTTCAGCCTTCCTAGACTCTTAAATTTGTTTTATCACTCAGTGATAAGTTTTAAAGTATCAGTGACAGTTGATATTTTGAATTAAAGGTATAATTGACTATGAACTAACTGTAATTTATTCTTATTATTGCTTTATCACTTAAACCCCCAATAATCTTAGAATATATTTTTAAATGTAATATACATAGATGTATGTAGTTAATAGTCCCATTGTACTCTTTGAAGTTTGTATATTTTCTGAGTATTTCTTTTAGTTTCATGTTCAAGTGATAGTAAATAAAACTAAATTATTGTTCTTCCTCAATCCTAGGAATTAGTGTCAAGCAGTGATAATTTGATCCAAGTTTCATTTCCTGCAGTTATCAATTTTTCTCTGTTTAATCTCATGAGGATACAGCTCAACTCTGCAGCTGTATTTGAGGTTTGGCATTCAAATCTTCAAGAATTGATAAATGGAAGCAACCTGGCAAGGAGTAAGAAGAGTGATTAAGAGACTGACTTATTGGACTGGGATATATATTTCCATTCCTAAATTATTAGATTAGAAGCAGGAGATAAGATAGAGCATAAAAATAGATAGAGCTAAAAATCTAGGAATTTAAGGAGTTATGTAGAACTGTGAAAGGAAGTAAAACAAAAAATACCAGGTTGAAACTAAGATAGATATGAATTGGACAGAAGAGAAATATTTTGAGCTGAATATCTGCAGGTCTTTGAATTCATAGAGCAAAGACCAAATAAATGTATATTATTACTTAATGAATCCCTGTCTCTATTGATAGGCTGGTGAGACCTTTAAGTATTGAATGGCATCGTTTAGAACCATTGATTACTAGGAGGGATGTGATGTGATATCCTGTGCATGAACAGAGAAATCACCAAAATTAATTTCATTTATGGACTGCAACAACTATCCTACAGACCCTTCAAACATCAAAATCAATCTGCTTACACTCTATTTGGAGAAAATATTTTTAAACTTGCTGAAGTAACTGCCAGTGGTTGTATTAAGATCATTAGAAGATTGTACTACTGATTCATTTGTAGATGTGGAGGGTCACTATAAAAACTTACATTTATTATAACTTCATTAGCTAGCTCATGAAATATCTCTAAGTTAGGAATAGTTCTTTGAAGGATTATTTCTCTAAGAGCTGAGGCTTAGTTTTTGTTTCTCCCATATTCACACACACATATTTGTTATAGAGGTGATAGAATTGTAGCGTGAAAGGACCATGGAGATCATTTAGTTAAATGGTATTCCATAATTTCGGCTTCCCTGGTGGCTCAGGGGTAAAGAATCTGCCTGCCAGTGCAGAAGATGTTGGTTTGATCCCAGGTTGGAAAGATCCCCTGGAGAAGGAAATGGCAACCCACTCCAGTATTTTGCCTGGGAAATCCCATGGACAGTGAAGCCTGGCGGGCTACAATCCATGGGGTTGCAACGAGTCAGACATGACTTAGTGACTAAACAGCAACAATTCCATAATTTAACAAATTAAAAAAAATAAGAAAGAGGTCCTTTGGCGACAGTTACATAACTAGCGTGAGGTAGGATCAAGTCTAGTCTCAATCCAGCCACCTTTGAGCTATATCCTGTACACTTTGATGTTTTTTAATGACCTAAAAAGATCATGGAGAAGGGCCTGGCAACCCACTCCAGTATCCTTGCCTGGAGAATTCCATGGACAGAGGAACCTGGCGGGCTGCAGTCCATAGAGTCACAAAGAGTCAGACGTGACTGAAGCGACTCACACACACTCAAAGATCAAGGATTCTGACTGCACATAGCACATAGTGTTGATATTATTATTCAGTTGCTAATATATGTCACAGAAAGGTCGGACATGAGTGATCCACTAAACAAAAACAATATATGGCTACATTTACTGATGCGTGATAGATTCCTCGATACTGAGGTACAGCATGGACATATTCTTTGTTGATGTAGATGTTGCCTGCTTGGCTTCTGAGTGCTATTTATTTGCTCTATAGGCTGTGAGAATCATTTCTTCACGTGGAAAACCCCTTTTCTGGTAACTGCACCCTGAATTGGTGCATTGGTTATACCAAAGCTACAGAATGATGCCATATTGCTTGAAGTTTTTCCATTAGACCAACATAGGAGTTCATGACTCAGCCCTCCTGATGTTACCTCTCTGTGTCAGCCTTTTTTTGAATAGTCATTGCTTAAGAAAAAAGCCCTTATTTATACCCTACACTTGTCCAGTTTTGATGAAATTTTTTATTCAAAAAGCATTATTTGGGGTGTACAGAAATATTGATGTTCACTGCTATCAATATATTTTCATAAATCCTGTCTCTTCATTTATGCTATATGATTATAAAATATGCTAATTAACTTGCTGAAATTTGGATGTGGAAGTTTGAGGCAGAGCCAACACCAAGTGGTTCTAGACATTTAGTGACATAACTTTGACTTGGAGGAGGACTTTGAAACTGAGCAAGGTTAGCCAGGCTCCTGTATTTCATAGTGAAGTTCATAAAATATTATGCTATCACCTTAGTATGAGTTTTTGCTTGTTTTCTTCCAACTGGATCCAGATTTCACAAAATCCAATATAGAAAAGCAAATATAATTATGAAACACATAAATTAGGGGGTAATTATTTGCATGACAGACTCATTCTTAGCCTCTAGGTGTGAAGTCCATCTGTGACAGGGGATTCTTTCATGTAAATGCTAGCATTTATGAACTTAGATACAGATTATGAATTATTTGACAGGCTGAGTATTTGATTGTTTGGGAGATGATCATAAATAGGGAAAAAAACTCAATGTAAGACTTTAATATAATTCTAAACTGATGAAAGAATAATTAGAAAAAAAAATTCCCTGAAATTTTAACATGTCATTGGGAGAATGACATTTTAACATGTCACTGGAAGTGATTTAACAGATCATATTATGTTTTATGAATAAAATTAAAAATAGTATCTCTAACTATCGATTACACTAGTGAAGCTACTGCAGACTGAGTTATAGTGGGGGCCGGGAACTAACAAACACCAGGGAGCCAGATAAATACAGATGAAAAAGAAGAAAAGTTAGAAATAATATACTTCCTTTGGTGAGTACTATACTATAAGTAAATGCATAAACATTAGAGTTTTATATTATGTAACTCTACTGTTAAATATAAGATTCTGCTGATCTTTCAAGAATCCTCACCTTAGAGGTGTACCTCGTTACACTTAGGTGCCTTTCCAAATCACTAGAGTCATGACTCAAAGTCTATTCTGCTACTCATGAAGTAGTAGCTTCCTCATTGTCTCTTCAGTGTAATAAAAATAGACAACCTGGCTCTGAATATGTGCAGAAAATACTGATTTATACTTAATGATTTTACACTTATACCAAGTGTGTTTTCTGTCTATACAGCAGAGTAGTGAATAACAGTTGCATGATTTACTTTATCATATAATCCGAAAATCTTTGAATTAATTAGGTAAATTCTTCAGTCAGTTTAGTTGTTCAGTCGTGTCCAACTCTTTGTGACCCCATGGACTGCATCATGCCAGGCTTTCCTATATATCACCAACTCCTGGAACTTGCTCAAACTCATGTTCACCGAGTCGGTGATGCCATCCAATCATCTCATCCTCTGTCATCCCCTTCTCCTCCTGCCTTCAATCTTTCCCAGCACCAGGGTCTTTTCCAATGAGTCGGCTCTTTGCATCAGGTGGCCCAAGTATTGGAGTTTCAGCTCCAGCATCAGTCCTTCCAATGAACACCCAGGACTGATTTCCTTTAGGATGGACTGGTTGGATCTCCTTGCAGTCCAAGGGACTCTCAAGAGTTTTCTCCAACACCACAGTTCAAAAGCACCAATTCTTTGGCCCTCAGCTTTCTTTATGGTCCAACTCTCACATCCATACATGACTAATAGAAAAACCATAGCTTTAACTAGATGGACCTTTGTTGGCAAAGCAATGTCTCTACTAATATTCTGTCTAGATTTGTCACAATTTTTCTTCCAAGGAGCAAGCATCTTATTTTCATGGCTGCAGTCTCCATCTGCAGTGATTTTGGAGTCCAAGAAAATAGTCTTTCACCGTTTCCATTGTTTCCCCTTCTATTTGCTGTGAAGTAATGGGGCCAGATGCCATGATCTTCATTTTTTGAATGTTGAGTTTTAAACCAGCTTTTTCACTCTTCTCTTTCACTTACATAAAGAGGCTCTTTAGCTCCTGTTCACTTTCTGCTGTAAGGGTGGTGTCATCTACATGCTCCTGCTGCTAAGTCGCTTCAGTCGTGTCCAACTCTGTTCGACCCCATAGACCACAGTCCATCACGCTCCCCTGTCCCTGGGATTCTCGAGGCAAGAACACTGGAGTAGGTTGCCATTTCCTTCTCTAATGCATGAAAGTGAAAAGTGAAAGTGAAGTCGCTCAGTCGTGTCTGACTCAGCGATCCCATGAACTGCAGCCTACCAAGCTTCTCTGTCCATGGGATTTTCCAGTCAAGAGTACCAGAGTGGGGTGCCATTGCCTTTTCCGGTCATCTACATATCTAAGGTTATTGATATTTCTCCCTGCAGTCTTGATTCCAGCTTGTGCTTCATCCAGCCCAGCATTTCACATGATATACTCTGCATAAGTTAAATAAGCAGGGTGACACTATACAGCCTTGATGTACTCCTTTCCCAGTTTCAAACCAGTCTTGTTCCATGCCTGGTTCTAACTGTTGCTTCTTGACCTGTACACAGGTTTCTCAGGAGGCAGGTAAGATGGTCTGGTATATCCATCTCTTTAAGAATTTTCCACAGTTTGCTGTGATTCACACAATCAGTCAAAATCGGATCCAAAATCAGATATACACAGTCAGACCGTGGGCTCAAAACTTTGTGTGTCCAGGACCCTGAGACCCCGCAGGCGACTGAGTCAGACCTGCGTTTGAGTGTTTGAATGTCTCCTGTGGAGGCATGGGTCAGCAGTGGCCTGCCACGGGGACAGGAGCCCTGGCTGCACCAGACCTGGGAGGCACAGCGTGTGGCATAAGTCATCTTGGAGGAGGTCACCGTTGGCCCCGTCATAGAGTAGATGACCCACAAACAGGAGAACCATTAGACCAAAGAAGTTCTTGCACTGTTATAAAAGTTCTAGGACCCACAACAGATTTCCCAACCAGGGGATCTGGCAAAGGGATGGAGGAGCTCCAGGCAATTTGACTTTGGAAGCCAGTGGGATTTGATTATAGAACTTCCACAAGACTGGGGAAAGAGACACTTGGTGGGCACAAACATAACCTTGTGCATACAAGGACCCTGGAGAAAGGAGCAGTGACCCCACAAGAGACTGAGCCAGATTTTCCTGTGAGTGTCCAGGAGTCTCTGGCAGATGTATGGGTTGACAGCTGCCTGCCACAGGGTCAGGGGCATGGAATACAACAGTGGCATAAGTCCTTTTGAAGGAGGCTGCCATTACAACAGGGAGGGAACACAGCCCTGCCCATCAACAGAAAATTGGATTAAAGATTTACTAAGCATGGCCCCGCCCATCAGAACAAGACCCAGATTCTCCCACAGTCAGTCCCTCCCAAGCTTCCATAAGCCTCTTATCCTTATCCATCAGAGGGCAGACAGAATGAAAACCACAATCACAGAAAACTAACCAATCTGATCACATGGATCACAGCCTTGTCTAACTAATGAAACTATGAGACATGCCATGTAGGGTCACTCAAGATGGGCAGGTTTTGGTGGAGAGTTCTGGCAAAATGTGGTCCACTGGAGAAGGGAATGGCAAACCACTTCAGTATTCTTGCCTTGAGGACCCCACGAACAGTATGAAAGGGCAAAAAGAGTTGACACTGAAAGATGAACTCCGCAGGTTGGTAGATGCCCCAGCATGCTACTGGAGAAGAGTGGAGAAATAATTCCAGAAAGAATGAAATGATGGAGCCAAAGTAGAAACAACCTCAGTTGTGGTTGTGACTGGGGATGCAAGTGAAGTCTGATGCTGTAGAGAGCAATACTGCATAGGAACCTGGACTGTTAGGTCCATGAATCAAGGTAAATTGGAAGTGGTCAAACAGGAGATGGCAAGAGTGAACATTGACGTTTTAGGAATCAGTGAACTAAAATGGACCAGAATGGGCAAATTTAATTCAGGGAAATTGTTAAAAGTGGATTAAGTTTTAAAATCAGTTTATTCAATTTGACTGTCTACACTTACATAGACCATTACTTCTTTTACAGTGGAGGCCTCTGTAAGGCAGTACAAAGAACAGGGTTTTCTAACATTGAAAATGTGGATAAATCAGCTTTTACACTTTGACAATCTATAAAAAGGAGGCAATGTTATCTATTTTGCACATGTTCCAAGGTTTAAAAAATTAGTGCATGAAGAGACACTTAACACAGTGTATGATTCGTAGTGGATACTCAATGGAAACTGAGTACATTATTTAATGTGCTAGTAATAATATTATTACTATTAAAATAGTAGTTCTCAAACTTGTCTTCTCCAAGGAGCCATTGGATTACCTTCTCTTTCTGGACTCCATGGTTTGGAATTTTGTCAGTAAAAACTACTTTTATGAGGTACTTACTGATTAGTTTTTAATATTTAAAAGTCAGTGCTATTCACAACTCTTAAACAGAGATTCTAATGAACACTGATTAAGTGGGTAATCAGGGTGAATTAGTATGAAAGAAAGTGAAGTTGCTCAGTCGTGTCCGACTCTTTGCGACCCCATGGACTGTAGCGTACCAGGCTCCTCTGTCCATGGGATTTTCCAGGCAAGGGTGCTGGAGCGGGGTGCCATTTTGAAAGAATTCAGTGCTACGTGGAACCTCTACAACTTTACCTTTTCTGGAAGCACCATTTCCTCTAAGTTTCTTGAATTTTGAAAATAAGCTTCTCAAACCCTTTTGTACCTTGAAGAATCTCTAGTAGTCCAGAGACCCCCATATTGGAAAATAGTAAATAAAGTGAAATGCCTTTGAGGTACTGTAAGGATTTTTGAGGGTACATAACAGTTCAGGAAACTCATCAGTATGTATTAAAACTACACGGGGAAAACTGTCAGGCTTCTAGAAGCCAATAACATATCAAAGAGACAAACTACCTGCTGCTAGGGTACAGGCTGACGGGAATAAATTTCAGACAGTGGGAAATATGGCTAGACCTAACCGTAAGAAGTGTGCTGAGCATACACAATGCATGACTGATTACAGGCACCAATTGGTGCCCCCTCCCATAGGCAAGACAGCAGGTCCCAGGACAAGCAGCGTATGTGATAAATCTGACTTCTTCAGAGAACATAAAATGCCTGCCTCATTCTTCGACTAAAGAGAGTAATCTTTAAACATCATTTGCATTCTAGTGAAGACTCTGAAGACCTCTCAGAGGTGTTTCAGAGGATGGCAAAGATCAGGAGACATTGTTTTGTGCTGCCAGTATCAGAGAAAAGAGGAGAAAATGCCCCGTTTTCTCTCTTTCTAGAGAAAAGAGATGAGCCCTGCTTAGAGATGTGATAAGACTAAATTTCTAATACTGGAGGCGTAGGATAACTTACTGTGGAAATCCATAGTGGTAATCCATGAACTTGGCCTGAATTTAATTTACTTTAAATCCTTCATTCAGCAACTTACATAGATAGTATCTATGTGTACTTGGCAATTTACTCACCCTCTCTGGGTAAGTAAATTTTTATCAGTGTAAATTTAGGATTGTAATATACACTTAGAGAGTTACCATGAGTATTAAGTGGTGTAAAGAGGCAAGCTGTCTAGTAGAGAATGCATGTTCAATGCATTATAATGAAGATTACAAAGATTATTTACATATAATCAAACCAGCATGTTATAACGAGTCTCTTTGGCTACACATTGTGCCGATAATCGTTGACTTTCTATTTCTTTTCTGAGATATTTATCTCCTCCATTCCCAATTACCTATATCTTTGTTGTTCTGTAGAAAATTTTGAAAGAAGTTATCTCTCTCAAGGTGATTTATTTTTATCAGTCTGAGAGATAGATGATATAGTTCTGCACTGAGAGATAGAGAAATTTAGGTGAGCAAGATAAGGGAAATGTGCAGTTTCAAATTCTGATCCCAGTAATATATTATCAATGCATGATTTGATTATATCTTATGCAGTTTTCAGAATCCCAGATAT
This sequence comes from Oreotragus oreotragus, assembly GCA_006410675.1. Taxonomy (NCBI): domain Eukaryota; kingdom Metazoa; phylum Chordata; class Mammalia; order Artiodactyla; family Bovidae; genus Oreotragus; species Oreotragus oreotragus. The sequence goes on from SJYX01016853.1 coordinate 96,108, forward strand.
TCTTAGGCATCATTTAGATGCTGGGATTTATCGGGTATTTAGTATTATCCCCAGTTTTGTTCCTTTGCATTAGTGCAAATAATTAGGAACTTACTGTATACCACTTAAAAATGAAAGCCAATATTTTACACATTATTAAATACTTTCAAAATTGCAGCAGTGCATTGCATGTATGATGGCTGATATAAATTGCAAGTTACAGGAATCTATCAAAAAAGCACTACAGCAATACTTTATTAGCAAATAGAATAAAAAGAACTTTAGCATAATATAAATAGCTCTGGTATTTTTATAAGAGGTGGTTATTATTTTCTTCAAGAAAAGAAAAATCAAGGTTGGCATTGGTAACTATGAGCTACTTAAATCAGCACAATAAAAAATGAACCTATGATTCTCTGTACTACAAAGACTGTAGATTTCAGATCTGTATGAACAAAGAAAACTAGAGATATAGTGTGCTGGAGAAAAATGTGTTAAGCTCCATGGATCTAAAAGATTGTCTTTAGGGATATGCTGAATAAAAGCTCAGACAATTGAATGTCTTTGAGAAGATAGGCCATAAAGAGAAGTATCTAATAGAGTTTCCCTTAAGAATTCTAAAAGATTTATAGCTTAAGGGAAGTTTAAAGTAGAAATAGTAGGAAAAGGAGAAAAATTAACTATTGAATAGGTGTGTCATTTGATGGTGGTAAGAGGATTAAAATAAAAATGAAAAATAATATAAAGGTAAATATGAAACTTTTATATAAAAATTTCAATTTATAATTTAGAAATTTTATTCCCATGCTTTCAAAAATAGATGTTATTTCCATAAATATATGTTTATGGTTAAATAAGTTGTTAAATAAAACCTCCTATCATATTTTTTTAAAGGCATGAAAAGATTGTTATTCAGAGCTATAGAAATAAGCAAAATAGAAAACATACAAACAAAAATTATTTTAAGATTTAGAGAGACTAAATATCTAGGCACCGCATCTTTGTTATTGTCTGACTGCCAGAAAGTATATGTAGTGTTAGTTTGAGGAAATAATGGAATGATGTACGTGAATTATTATTAATTTATAATTTTGTTTGGAAAAGATAATAACTTTGGGAACAAAAGGTGAAAAAATATTTATTATGGCCACAATGCTATTATTGCTCAGTCCCTTTCCCAATACCATCTACTCAATGGAAATGAATAGTTTGTGGATAAACAGAAAATATTTTCAAATGCTTTTCAGTTTAACTTGAAAAGACTAACTGTTTAATTAACTATTTATATATGAATAAGAATCTCAGAGTAGCATAAAGGATAATTTATATAACGTTAAGGTCCATCTGTCAAGGCTATGGTTTTTCCAGTAGTCATGTATGGATGTGAAAGTGGACTGTGAAGAAAGCTGAGCACTGAAGAATTCATGCTTTTGAATTGTGGTGTTGGAGAAGACTCTTGAGAGTCCCTTGGACTGCGAGGAGATCCAACCAGTCCACTCTAAAGGAGATCAGTCCTGAGTGTTCATTGGAGGGACTGATGTTGAAGCTGAAACTTTAATACTTTGGCCACCTGATGCGAAGAGCTGACTCATTTGAAAAGACCCTGATGCTGGGAAGGATTGGGGGCAGGAGGAGAAGGGGACAACAGAGGATGAGACGGCTGGATGGCATCACCAACTCAATGCACGTGAGTTTGGGTGAACTCCAGGAGTTGGTGATGGACAGGGGGGCCTGGCGTGCTGTAGTCCATGGGGTTGCAAAGAGTCAGACATGACTGAATGAGTGAACTGAACTGAACTTAGGTAATAATATTGCCTACATTTTAGAATTGCTTAATATTAAGCAGTTTCTTAGCATGACTAAAGACACTGTGTAATGTTACAGACTTGTCAGGTTGAAGACCTGAGAATACAATCCAGGTGTTGACACGGAACTGATGCACGTGACCACTGTGTCATGCGACACTTGCTCCAAACCTATGAGCCTCTGAGTTGATTAGAAATAGTACCTCCATTTGGGGACACACTACAACTAAGCTTTTTAGATTCATCAAAAACATTTGAAACACAAAATCAGTTTTTGAATATACATAGAGAATGAAGAATTCTGTTTATTATATCTGTGCTATCAATAACAGATGCCCATATAAATCTCTGTAAGTAGTATCATATTCCAGTAGGATTTGTGACATGGTTTTTTGTTGTTCTTGTTGGAAAGAAGTAGTGGGAGAGGCAGGGGAAAGCTGAAGTTAATTACAGCGTGCCTTTGCAGTATATCTTATCTCTTTTATAGGAAGAGTTACAATATTAATAAAGACATACCACATGTAAGTCAGAGATATATTTTGGTTACAGTATGTGAAAAAGACTTTTATCTGCACACATATTTCATGGAAAGAGTAGCAACTGAGAAGTGTGTGGTGACAGGTGGTTATCAATCTGTAACTAAAAATTAGCCATGGATGAGTAATTCTCAAATAAATAACCATCCTGCAGTTCATGGAAAGTTTATGTTATATAACTATGTTGCTATATTTGTTTCTTTGAAAGAAAATCAAACTAAATCTTTATAATAGTGAAATTAAACATGCTAATTATAGACTAAGATAATAACTTCTACAAAAGCAATCACAGTATATGGATCAGTATACCCAGTCTGAGTGAACTCTGGTGATGGACAGGGAGGCCTGGTGTGCTGCGATTCATGGGGTCGGAAAGAGTCGGACACGACTGAGTGACTGAACAAACAAATACCCAAATTGGTACATGTGTAGAGAACTCTCTTCTTTTTGCTTTTTAAATGTTAATTCATTTGCTTTTGGCTGTGCTGGGTCTTTGCTGTTGTGCATGGGTTTTCTCTCGTTGTGGCACGTGGGGGCTACTCTTCGGTGGAGGTGTGCTGGCTTCTCATTGCAGTGTCTTCTCTTGTTGCAGAACTCAGGTTTAAAGTGCATGGACTTCAGCAGTGGTGGCTCGTAGGCTCGAGTGGAGGTTCAGTAGTTGTGGTGGAGGGGCTCAGTTGCCCTGCAGGGTGTGGGATCTTCCCAGAACAGATACTGAACCCATGTCTCCTGCATTGCAAGGTGGATTCTGAACTACTGGGTCACCAAGGAATCCATAGAGAATTCTTAGCAATTTTTTTTTTTTTAGGTTTTAGTTTGACTATTATTTTCAGGACTATTTGTCATGCTAAAGAAAAAAGTTAATTCATTAATTCATTCAATGAACAAGCTTTATTGAATGATTCAGGCTTTTGTGTGAGACCAAGAAATAATCAGGAGTTAGAACAACTCGGTTCTATTTCAGATTCTCTCACTCTCTAGCCTATGTTCCTGGCAATGATATTTATTTCTCAGCCCTTAGTTAAAGGTCATTAAGTCTAAAATTTAGGGATTACATTTTAGCGCCTGTTAGGTACAAGGCAGGTGGCTCATATGGTATAGAATCTGCCTGCAATCCAGATGACTTGGGTTCGGCCCCTGTGTTAGGAAGATTCCCTGGAGAAGGGAATGGCAACCCACTCCAGTATTCTTGCCCAGAGAATTCCAAGGACAGAGGAGCCTGGCAGGCTACAGTCTGTAGGGTCTCAAAGAATTGGACACGACTGAGCAACTAACATACACAGGTACAAGGCAAGTTAACTGCTCTGTAAATTTCCAGACATATTTAGGGAAAAATACCAATATGTGCTCCTGTGTTAATATAATGCAAAATCATGCATATAAGCGAAAAGATATTTCTACTTTTTGTCAAGAGATAAAAATTGTAACACCATAAAAAGAGAGTTCTTTATTTCTTGTTTACCGTGAGCCTACACTAGTTGTGACAGCTATCCAGAAGTAATTCTATGTTTGACAATATGGGTGTGTGTTTACTTGGTAGTGATGAAATACAGAATCTGCAAATCATTTTAATGGAGAAGTGGTACCTGGAAATACATGGGTACATTTAGATCAGCTTGGCTGCCTACATGTGCCCATCCAATGAATCTGAATGGAAAATGGAAAGCAGCTAATGATCATTGAACAGAGCATCAACAAGAATTTAGGAATGCTGCTGACTTTTAAAATGTAACTAGCAACTCCATTAGACACCACATTGGCCTCTAAGGGAACACTAATGTGATGCAAGCTGCATATGAAAACTTCTCTATAAAAAACAAAAAACAAAAAACAAACCAAACTTTCTGAGTACATACAAAGGAAAGGCATTAAAAAAAAATCTATCAAATAGAATAACCTGGTTTAGTCAAAATGAGGAAAGGAAAGCTTTCAAAAGCAGCCAAACATTTCTAGAACAGTTCTTTCAAATCAAATTGAGATGAGAATGGCAGAACAGAGGAAAAGACAAGCCTTAACTCAATATGGTGGTGGCCAGGAGCCAGGAAAACACATTTTGCCACCCCTTATTCATTATTGCTCCCCTAAACACACCAGATGGGGAGGCTTCATCAATGTCAAACCTGCTGTTATCATCAGAGAGTTTAGTTATCTGTGGGTTTGGAACTAACACCTCAGTCCCCTCTGAGTAGTGGACAGGCAGATTTATCCATTGAAGTCTTACCAGCTTCACAGTTTAGAAAGTTGTGCTTCAATTAGGACCGAGGTGGAAAGGTCATCAGGTTCACATAGGTGGGTGTCAGGGGCTCTCTGTTCATCTTAAGGCCCTCTGCTTTCTTTGTGAAGATTTTATGCAGAAATATGCATAGAACTGTAGTAGTAGATTTATCTTGTGGGGAAAAGCATGACAAAGAGGGGACTGTAAAACAGATATCAGGATTATATTCCATCTAGAGTAGAATTAAGTCATTAAATATATGTGCATTCTTAGGTCAGTAAGTTTTCTGTAATAAAAGTAAAGAGTTAATATTTCACTTTTGTACATGAATGGGTTCATTTACGTATGTCTTATGTGTTCATTAAACATATATTCATATGCCAAGACTACTTTAGCTGCTGAAGGCACAATAGCGAAAAGACAGAGGGGTCCCTGTCCTCACTGTGCAAGACTGTCCAAGTACAAGATACTTTGGAACTCACAACAGAGAAGCTTGAGTTGGTCAAGAGACCTCTTGTGAAATTGAATTTCACGTTGGAATCATACAACATTTAGGTGTGCTGGAGAAAAGCATCCCAGGCAGAAAAATACAGCAGTTCAATGGCCTCATGGTGACACAGCATATTGTGACTTGTGAAATAGCAAAGCGACCCTTATATTTAAAAGGTAAGAATGTAAAGGAGAGTAATGCTGTTTGAGGCAATATATATAGGCAGGGGGCCAGATTACACAAGGTTTGGGGGTTGAGTTTAAGGTTTTAAGGTTTTATTCCAAGAGTAGTGTTATGTAACTGAAGGGTTTTAAATGGGAAAGACTGACTTGTATCCTCAAAAAAAATTCTGCTTGCACTTAGTAGGAATTAATTGATTGGAACAAGAGGAGATAGAGGGAGAGGCCAAGAAGAGACTATCGCTGTGGTCTCTGTTAGAAATTATGGTGGTTTGGCCTAGGCAGTGACAGTGTAAATGGAAAGAAGTGACAGATTCTGGAGATATTTAGATGGTAGAATTGTATCCCCAGAATTTATCTTCAAGGTATTTGTAGTCTCATTGGACAGGGAGACATATGAACAATTAATTTGAAAATAGAGTGACGTGTAAAATGAGAACAAGATAATCATAGATGTGTGTGTTGTTAGTTTGCAGAATACTTCCTAATGCCTCTTGGCTGTGAACTGAAGAAAGCTCATAGTGAATTGCAAATAGCAGGAAGTCTAGAGTTTGGTCCCTATTAAAGAAGGAAAAGGGGAATGAAAAGAAAATTTGCATTTTTTGAGTTCCTCAGTAAAGGTCCAGGGTGCAACAACTGTACGGGGCTGCTCCACAGCACATCCTAGGGGCAGCTGTTCCTCTTGGAAGCTGCACAGTATCCAGAATTTGTTCCAGGAAGCCATCCCTTCCCTCTCCTGGAGCCCTTCACCTGAGGAAAAGACTCAAGTAATTTGATATACTGCCCTGAGCCCATGAGTGTTTTAAGAAAAAATTAAGTAGAAAATTCTAAAACATGAAAATGTCACAGTTCATTGTGTTCTCCAAACACACTTGGGAACTGAACTCTCTTGATCACTTATGACCCAAGAATCTGGTAAAAGTCAGTGGTCCAGGAAAACAGCCCAGGCTGTGTTTGGCATAGAGCCACTTGTTCTGAGAACAGTCCCGGTGTCCTCCTTATGGGACTTCGGAAATAAAGACTGACCTTTGCGACAATAAACATTTATCAATTCTTTTACCATTGAAAATCTGCTTATTTAGCACTAGTATAACATGTACGGTTGGAAGGACTGATACTGAAGCACCACTACTTTGGTCACTTGATGCAAACAGCCAACTCATTGGAAAAGGCCCTGATGCTCAGAAAGATTGAAGGCAGGAGGAGAAGGGAGAGAGAGATGATGAGCTGGTTGAGTGGCATCACCGACTCAATGGACATGAGTTTGAGCCAACTCCAGGAGACAGTGAAGACAGGGAAGCCTGGCGTGCTGCCAGCCCATGGGGATGCAGAATCAGACACGACTTAGCAGCTGAATGTAATGTGTACTGTACTTTGGAAAATGTTGTTGTAAATCCCACCTCAGTTCTGTTGCTCTTTCAAACCCACCTTATGAGAATTTGAGACAAGGACGCATAGGGAAAGAATTTACATGCTAAATCAGATGTGGGTTTTAATCCCAGCTAGCCTTGACTCATTGGAAAAGACTCTGATGCTGGGAGGGATTGGGTGCAGGAGGAGAAGGGGACGACAGAGGATGAGATGGCTGGACGGCATCACCAACTCAATGGACATGAGTTTGGGTGAACTCTGGGAGTTGGTGATGGACAGGGAGGCCCGGCATGCTGCAATTCATGGGGTCGCAAAGAGTCAGACACGACTGAGAGATTGAACTGAACTAACTGAACTGGGCCACTCAGTAGCTACAATTCACACTCTTGAATTTTCTGTATCTGTTTTATTATCTTTCAGATGTGAACAAAAAGACTTTCTTTGCAGGAATAAGAAACTTAATTGGAGTCATTCTGAGACAATGACCAGTGATGATAGGGAGTGTGAGCCAGATTCCTTTGACCGAGACTGACACCCAACTGTTTTCTCACCCCATTGAGCTTCTGAGATCCTCCTCCAGGGTCTTGCTTCCTCTGGTAGAAGTCGTCACAGAGGCAGGGGCTCTGGCCTGATTCCTACATTGTATGGGACACCCCTGACACTCTCCCTGCCCCGTCCTCAGCCCCAACCAAATGCACACACACACACACACACACACAGACACAAATATTTGATGTTATTAGGTCACATGGGGGTTGCACCCCATGAAGCCCTACCAAACACTCCCTAAGACAATCTGGAATCTGTATTTGCATGAGGTGTCAAATAATAGATGTGGCTAATAAAGCAGCTGAAGGAGAATGCCAGGAATTAACCAATATCTGCAATAAGGTGGTAGAAAATCAAATCAAATGCCATCAAAGATATATGGAACTACATATTCCTATTGCATTGTTTATAAGCAAAGAATAACTCTTTGGGAAAACACCCTTGGGCTTTCTAGAGGTTTCAGAATACCACTTGGTAAATTGCCATTTTGTATACTAATTGTTACCTAGGTTAGCTAAAAAATTAATTTATAGTGTGTATCTGTTAAACTCAGGACTCTTTCAGAAAGTACAAGAACACTACAAAACTGATTGGTTTTCTATTTTAGTAATTGTTTTAGCCATAAACCATTCTACTTCTCTTCCTTGTCAAATATCTATTTATTCAGTGTGGCCTATGTTGAGAATGGTTTTTAGAAATAGAGAAATAAAATATGACCTAAGACAAATAGAATGTTAACTGCAAGAGTAATTTAGGTCAGAGTAACAGAAAGAATTTATTGCTAAGTCAAATATTAGATAATATCCTGAAAGACATTTATCTCAAGTGCCCAGTAGTCCACCTAATGTTAACAGTGACATAAATCCCAATAAATCCAGGTGAAGTTGTTAGATTATTCATTTCTTAGTACCTGCTCTCGTTACCTTTTCTCTCTAGTGGTTGTAAATCCTTGAAGCAAGATTCATTGATCTATTCATTCGTACATTAATTCATTCCATAATATTATTGAATGACTGTCTTTATTTATAATTTTTATGTAAGTTCTTAATGCAGTAAAACTAAGATAAAGATACACAAATCATAAATTATGGCTCAGTGAGTTATCATAAAATAAACTCATGGACTCACCATGACCCAAGTCAGGAAACAGAAAATTTCCAACATCCCCAGATTGCCTGTGTGCATGCTGCTAATCACCATCTCCTTTCAAAAGTAACTATTTTGACCTCTCACCTGTTTTAGACTGTTTACACATGGACTCATCCTGGGTGTATTTTTTATGTGTCTGGATTCTCATTCAATGTTATTTTTGGAGATTCATGCAAGTTATAAATAAGACATTATGTCACTGGTTTTTATTACTGTGTTATTCTGTTGTCTGAATAAACCACAGGGAATTCAGCCATTCTGTAGAGGATATTCCCATTTTGGGGATACTGAGAATAATGTTACTTTGAACATTCTTACATATGTGTGCTTGGTGCATGTATCTGTGCATTTCTTTTGGGTTTATACCTGCAATGTGTATTGTAAAATAGACATCTTAAGCAAACAACCCATTGAATTTTTATCCATGCTTACTCTTATATAATTACCACCAAGATCAAGATGACTCCCAGAAAATCCCCCAGGATCTTTCCATATTTTTAGACAACTAGAAATTAGTTGTCTACCATGATTATCCTTCTCATAATTCCTTAAGCATATTATTAATATTTCTTTTAAAGTCCTGGTGTGATAAATCCAGGGGATCTTCCCAACCGAGGGATTGAACCCAGATCTCCCACATTGCAGGCAGATTCTTTACCAGCTGAGCCACCAGGGAAGCCCAAGAATAATGGAGTGGGTAGCCTATCCCTTCAGCGGATCTTTCCGACCCAGGAATTGAACCAGGGTCTCCTGCATTGCAGGCAGATTCTTTACCAACTGAGCTATCAGGGATGCCCCAATTCTGTTTTATTCACCTTCTAAGAGTCTATTTTCTGTTCTCTCAACTTTTCTATAAATTCTTATATTCTCATATGCCTGATTATTTTTGATTGAGAGCTAAACATTGTATGTGGAAATGCATAGAAACAATTTGAGGCTGTCTTTCTCCAGAGATGATTTACTCTTGCTTTCAGTAGGCAGGTCTCCTCTTGATACATCATAGTAAGTCAATCAGAATGAGATGGCTTGTAACTGGGCTTCAGACCTTATGAAATCTATTTGTTTTCCGCTCACTCATTGCTGGGCTAAAGTCTTGCTGCTTTTCAACCCCAAACTGGGGAGGTTTACCTGGCCTTCTTGTCCTTGGGAGGTCATGATTTCAAATGTGTGTTTCTAGTCTCTCCAGAAGTAGCAACAACTCTGGTAGATTCCCAGACACTCAGCTACTTTGGAAATCAGTCATCACTCTCAACCCACCCCCTACTCAGGCAAATGCTCTTCCAAACGCTGGGCTCGCATCACTGCATTTTCTATTTATATATATCCTAGACCCTGAAAATTCTCATGGTTTAGTTCTCCAGTGCATTTGAACATGAAAAAAAGATTTGTGTTTCTTCATCTAGTTGCTGTCTGAGGGACATGAGGACCAAAGCAGATTAGCCTGCCTTTGCCAGAAACCCAACTCCTTGAGTGCTTTTTTAAAACACAGACTCTGTAAGAAGTTGCAGACACAAAGTTTAATAAGAAACAATTCCTGCCCTCAAGCAACTCTCAGTGTTCTAGGAGACACAAACCAAAATCTGACATCACCTTGCTATTAGGGCTGTAGTAGAAGTAAGGATTTGGAGAAGGAAATGGCAACCCACTCCAGTATTCTTGCCTGGAGAATCCCATGGACAGAGGAGCCTGGCGGGCTACAGTCCACGGGGTTGCAAAGAGCCAGACACAACTTAGCGACTTCACACACACACACAGAAGTAAGGATTAGGGCCGGCAATGGCCTGAGGAAGCACTAATTAACTCTGTGTGGTGTGTCAGCCTGAGAATTACAAAAGAAAAGGTGTTTTCTTGTCAGACAGTATGGCATAAATGGAAGATATCAGAAAGAGTGCTTGGTAAGTTAACCAGAAAGTAACCCTTGAGTTGAGATTTAGAGTAATTAGGAATTTTCCTGTGGCTCAGGAAAGGAACGAGGGTAGAGTATGTCAGGCCTAGGGAAAATAACACACAAAGTCTAGGCTGATATCCAGTTCTCTCTCCTTCATCCTCCTTCCTTCCTTCTAGGTGAATATTTAATAGTTGTGAGGATGCTGAGAGTGGGTGCCACAAAACTCCCTCATCCATTTTAGGAGGTGTTCCCAAACTTTTTATTTTCTCTATCGTCACTTATAGTCCTTAAGTTCCTGGAACTGAAGCCTAGAAGAAATCCAAACCATGCCTATTTCGAGCAAAGCTAGCATCTTTGTCTTCTCTGAAGGCTAGATTCATAAACACAACTGGTTTGACTTTTAGAATGATTGTCAGTTCAACAACAAAGGCAAGAACCCCAAAACAAACAAAAAATAAAATTTGGAATAGTCAGACCTAGAAATATAAGCAGAAAACCCAGAGCACATGAGGACAGGATTTTGGCCATCTGCTTCATATAAGCTTATTTCTAAACTATGTTGTGTGATTGGACTGGATCTATATAAACATCTGGTTCAGCCTTTACAATAGTCAGTTTTTCTCTTTTGGCTTGACTTATTTTTACTGAACTTGGCCTTCTTAATGGGCTCATCAGTTTAGCTTGCAGACATAGCCTGTGTATATTATTTTTTCCAAACAACGTGGCAGAATTCAGGAGCTCCTTTATGAGAAGCAGACTGGTAACTGAGAGCATACTGACACAGGGCTTTTTTTTTCTGCTTACATCTATGGATTTTTATTTCAGCTGTCTTGGAATCTTGCTTGAGACAATAGAGGGAAGATTTCCAAGAAGTTGTTATGTCTTGCTATTATTGTGGGAATAAGGATTTCATTAAGACAGATTAGTCAAAGAAAATATACAGACAGTGATTCCAGGCAAAACAATTTGTTATTTTAGCAGTCTATTCATATCAGAAATCTTCTTGTGTAAACTAGGATAGAAATCTAGTTCATATGTGTTCTTTCCTTTCCTCTTATCTTGATGCTATTCTGCTTTTTGGTTCCTTTTCCAGAGAAGAACATTCTCAGTCATATTTGCTAATGTCAAGGGCTCTTAACAAACCATAGACTTTAGTTATATCTTCAGAGCACTCTTTAGTACAGTTGGTCTTATGTGGAATTCATTCAAAACATCATTCAAATCACATGAGCCAAAATCATCTTCTGTTCATCTGTAGCTGCAGACTTTTTGGAGGTTACAGTTGGATTTTCTTGTTGTTATTTGTCTATTTCTTTGGCAGTACTGATGTGGCTTTGGGGAGAAGGTATGAGTGAACTTAGGGTTTCAGGCTAGGACANTCCTATTGCATTGTTTATAAGCAAAGAATAACTCTTTGGGAAAACACCCTTGGGCTTTCTAGAGGTTTCAGAATACCACTTGGTAAATTGCCATTTTGTATACTAATTGTTACCTAGGTTAGCTAAAAAATTAATTTATAGTGTGTATCTGTTAAACTCATGACTCTTTCAGAAAGTACAAGAACACTACAAAACTGATTGGTTTTCTATTTTAGTAATTGTTTTAGCCATAAACCATTCTACTTCTCTTCCTTGTCAAATATCTATTTATTCAGTGTGGCCTATGTTGAGAATGGTTTTTAGAAATAGAGAAATAAAATATGACCTAAGACAAATAGAATGTTAACTGCAAGAGTAATTTAGGTCAGAGTAACAGAAAGAATTTATTGCTAAGTCAAATATTAGATAATATCCTGAAAGACATTTATCTCAAGTGCCCAGTAGTCCACCTAATGTTAACAGTGACATAAATCCCAATAAATCCAGGTGAAGTTGTTAGATTATTCATTTCTTAGTACCTGCTCTCGTTACCTTTTCTCTCTAGTGGTTGTAAATCCTTGAAGCAAGATTCATTGATCTATTCATTCGTACATTAATTCATTCCATAATATTATTGAATGACTGTCTTTATAATTTTTATGTAAGTTCTTAATGCAGTAAAACTAAGATAAAGATACACAAATCATAAATTATGGCTCAGTGAGTTATCATAAAATAAATAAACTCATGGACTCACCATGACCCAAATCAGGAAACAGAAAATTTCCAACATCCCCAGATTGCCTGTGTGCATGCTGCTATTCACCATCTCCTTTCAAAAGTAACTATTTTGACCTCTCACCTGTTTTAGACTGTTTACACATGGACTCATCCTGGGTGTATTTTTTATGTGTCTGGATTCTCATTCAATGTTATTTTTGGAGATTCATGCAAGTTATAAATAAGACATTATGTCACTGGTTTTTATTACTGTGTTATTCTGTTGTCTGAATAAACCACAGGGAATTCAGCCATTCTGTAGAGGATATTCCCATTTTGGGGATACTGAGAATAATGTTACTTTGAACATTCTTACATATGTGTGCTTGGTGCATGTATCTGTGCATTTCTTTTGGGTTTATACCTGCAATGTGTATTGTAAAATAGACATCTTAAGCAAACAACCCATTGAATTTTTATCCATGCTTACTCTTATATAATTACCACCAAGATCAAGATGACTCCCAGAAAATCCCCCAGGATCTTTCCATATTTTTAGACAACTAGAAATTAGTTGTCTACCATGATTATCCTTCTCATAATTCCTTAAGCATATTATTAATATTTCTTTTAAAGTCCTGGTGTGATAAATCCAGGGGATCTTCCCAACCGAGGGATTGAACCCAGATCTCCCACATTGCAGGCAGATTCTTTACCAGCTGAGCCACCAGGGAAGCCCAAGAATAATGGAGTGGGTAGCCTATCCCTTCAGCGGATCTTTCCGACCCAGGAATTGAACCAGGGTCTCCTGCATTGCAGGCAGATTCTTTACCAACTGAGCTATCAGGGATGCCCCAATTCTGTTTTATTCACCTTCTAAGAGTCTATTTTCTGTTCTCTCAACTTTTCTATAAATTCTTATATTCTCATATGCCTGATTATTTTTGATTGAGAGCTAAACATTGTATGTGGAAATGCATAGAAACAATTTGAGGCTGTCTTTCTCCAGAGATGATTTACTCTTGCTTTCAGTAGGCAGGTCTCCTCTTGATACATCATAGTAAGTCAATCAGAATGAGATGGCTTGTAACTGGGCTTCAGACCTTATGAAATCTATTTGTTTTCCGCTCACTCATTGCTGGGCTAAAGTCTTGCTGCTTTTCAACCCCAAACTGGGGAGGTTTACCTGGCCTTCTTGTCCTTGGGAGGTCATGATTTCAAATGTGTGTTTCTAGTCTCTCCAGAAGTAGCAACAACTCTGGTAGATTCCCAGACACTCAGCTACTTTGGAAATCAGTCATCACTCTCAACCCACCCCTTACTCAGGCAAATGCTCTTCCAAACGCTGGGCTCGCATCACTGCATTTTCTATTTATATATATCCTAGACCCTGAAAATTCTCATGGTTTAGTTCTCCAGTGCATTTGAACATGAAAAAAAGATTTGTGTTTCTTCATCTAGTTGCTGTCTGAGGGACATGAGGACCAAAGCAGATTAGCCTGCCTTTGCCAGAAACCCAACTCCTTGAGTGCTTTTTTAAAACACAGACTCTGTAAGAAGTTGCAGACACAAAGTTTAATAAGAAACAATTCCTGCCCTCAAGCAACTCTCAGTGTTCTAGGAGACACAAACCAAAATCTGACATCACCTTGCTATTAGGGCTGTAGTAGAAGTAAGGATTTGGAGAAGGAAATGGCAACCCACTCCAGTATTCTTGCCTGGAGAATCCCATGGACAGAGGAGCCTGGCGGGCTACAGTCCACGGGGTTGCAAAGAGCCAGACACAACTTAGCGACTTCACACACACACACAGAAGTAAGGATTAGGGCCGGCAATGGCCTGAGGAAGCACTAATTAACTCTGTGTGGTGTGTCAGCCTGAGAATTACAAAAGAAAAGGTGTTTTCTTGTCAGACAGTATGGCATAAATGGAAGATATCAGAAAGAGTGCTTGGTAAGTTAACCAGAAAGTAACCCTTGAGTTGAGATTTAGAGTAATTAGGAATTTTCCTGTGGCTCAGGAAAGGAACGAGGGTAGAGTATGTCAGGCCTAGGGAAAATAACACACAAAGTCTAGGCTGATATCCAGTTCTCTCTCCTTCATCCTCCTTCCTTCCTTCTAGGTGAATATTTAATAGTTGTGAGGATGCTGAGAGTGGGTTGCCACAAAACTCCCTCATCCATTTTAGGAGGTGTTCCCAAACTTTTTATTTTCTCTATCGTCACTTATAGTCCTTAAGTTCCTGGAACTGAAGCCTAGAAGAAATCCAAACCATGCCTATTTCGAGCAAAGCTAGCATCTTTGTCTTCTCTGAAGGCTAGATTCATAAACACAACTGGTTTGACTTTTAGAATGATTGTCAGTTCAACAACAATGGCAAGAACCCCAAAACAAACAAAAAATAAAATTTGGAATAGTCAGACCTAGAAATATAAGCAGAAAACCCAGAGCACATGAGGACAGGATTTTGGCCATCTGCTTCATATAAGCTTATTTCTAAACTATGTTGTGTGATTGGACTGGATCTATATAAACATCTGGTTCAGCCTTTACAATAGTCAGTTTTTCTCTTTTGGCTTGACTTATTTTTACTGAACTTGGCCTTCTTAATGGGCTCATCAGTTTAGCTTGCAGACATAGCCTGTGTATATTATTTTTTCCAAACAACGTGGCAGAATTCAGGAGCTCCTTTATGAGAAGCAGACTGGTAACTGAGAGCATACTGACACAGGGCTTTTTTTTTCTGCTTACATCTATGGATTTTTATTTCAGCTGTCTTGGAATCTTGCTTGAGACAATAGAGGGAAGATTTCCAAGAAGTTGTTATGTCTTGCTATTATTGTGGGAATAAGGATTTCATTAAGACAGATTAGTCAAAGAAAATATACAGACAGTGATTCCAGGCAAAACAATTTGTTATTTTAGCAGTCTATTCATATCAGAAATCTTCTTGTGTAAACTAGGATAGAAATCTAGTTCATATGTGTTCTTTCCTTTCCTCTTATCTTGATGCTATTCTGCTTTTTGGTTCCTTTTCCAGAGAAGAACATTCTCAGTCATATTTGCTAATGTCAAGGGCTCTTAACAAACCATAGACTTTAGTTATATCTTCAGAGCACTCTTTAGTACAGTTGGTCTTATGTGGAATTCATTCAAAACATCATTCAAATCACATGAGCCAAAATCATCTTCTGTTCATCTGTAGCTGCAGACTTTTTGGAGGTTATAGTTGGATTTTCTTGTTGTTATTTGTCTGTTTCTTTGGCAGTACTGATGTGGATTTGGGGAGAAGGTATGAGTGAACTTAGGGTTTCAGGCTAGGACAAAAAAGAAGGGGTTGACAGATAGGATTAGATGGCTATTTGGCTATCTTTGTAAGCTTATCCTCTCATAAGATTATATTCTTCTGATGTATTATTTTCCAAGTATAAAGAATACTTTTTCTTTCCAGTTTTAGTATGCTAACTCAGGGAATTATTACACTTCTGCACAATTCTTAAGGAAGTCATACCTAAACTTCTTTCATGGTTGAAATTTTTCTCTCTTCTGCAAGATAAGTCCAATAATGTTTCTTCATGGCTTATCAGCCAAAAAAACAAAAAAACAAAAAAACAAAAAATAACACATCATATACAAATTACTAGCTAAGGTATTATGTCCTGTTTATCACTTTATATCCAGCATCTTGGTTGGTGCAACTTAATAAGATAGATCAAGTGAAGAGAGAACCATAGTTTTTGGGGGGCCATCTCTAGGCTATGTATTTTACTTAAGGTATGCTGCTGCTGCTGCTAAGTCACTTTAGTCATGTCCGACTCTGTGCGACCCCATAGACGGCAGCCCATCAGGCTCCCCCGTCCCTGGGATTTTCCAGGCAAGAACACTGGAGTGGGTTGCCATTTCCTTCTCCTATGCATGAAAGTGAAAAGTGAAAGTGAAGTCGCTCAGTCGTGTCCGACTCTTAGCGACCCCATGGACTACAGCCCACTGGTTCCCCATCCATGGGATTTTCCAGGCAAGAGGACTGGAGTGGGGTGCCATTGCCTTCTCCAAAAGATCTGCTAGTTAATATTGATAATTTCCTTTGTAAGGAAGATGTTTTCAAGTTTAAAGCTGAGAGCAGAGTCTGCTATGTGACTCGGGAGTTGTGAAACTTTGTTGTCAAGTGTTGGTTGAAAAGAATTTCACGACCTGAAGTTTTTGCTCAGTTGGCTAAGATACATTGTTAAGCATTTTATATCTTGGAGACACTGCTTTCTTGGGATTTGGCAGAATTTTCCAGGCTGAAAAAGAATGAGGAATGTGATTTTCCAATTATATTGATCACCTGAAGGAAAAAAGAGAAAAGTTATTATTGGTTTACCTTCAGAAGTGAATAGCTACCTTAGGAATGTGACTGAAAGTGTCTTATCAGATTCATTGTACATTTTGGCTACTTTTAATCTTGAAGTTATTTTTGGCAAATAAGCATACGTGTTCTACAATACCAGTGTAATGAATTAAAATGGAAATATTTTATATTTATATGTTTTTTATTTCATCATTTCACAGTTTCAGAACATTTGCTTGCATTTTACTTTGGGGAAGTTGGGAGTGTGAGATGGTGCTATGCTTCCATCTGAAATTTAGGTCTCTGTAGTGTTGGAATCTATCACTGTTCATCAGTGTGCCTGAGTCTCTAATTATTTTATGCCCATTTCCAGGCATACTGACCAAGGATTCTTTTGATTTTACTGTCTTGAATGCTCTGTAAAAGAGAAATTTATAGACCTATGTGTTAGAAGGGCCATTAAAGTAAAGGGAAAGGAGCAATTTTCATAGGTATCTACTTGCACCAGGAGCAGTGTTGCTAGAGTTAGCAAATGGAAACACAGGAAATCTAGTTAAATTTGAACTTCAAATAAATACTGTAATGGATAAACATATTTAAAACATTCATTGTTTATTTGACAACATTAGGCACTATACTAGACACTTAAAATCTTATTTTAATCCTAGTATCACTCCTCTGGGGAAAAATAATACCGTGTCACTCCTTTACAGATAAGAAAACTGAGGCTCAGGTAGCATATGTTAATGTTCCATTAGTAATGTTGCAGCTGGAATTTTGAAGCCCAGATGTGTCTGATCCCAGTGTCTACTCAATTTTCCCTACCCCATGCTGATTTCAAGAGTATGATGGCATCACTGACTCGATGGACATGAGTCTGAGTGAACTCCGGGAGTTGGTGATGGACAGGGAGGCCTGGCGTGCTGCGATTCATGGGGTCACAAAGAGTTGGACATGACTGAGCGACTGAACTGAACAAAATTCTAAAACAAATACACCTAAAATATCAACCAGAACTCTGCTTCCCCGAATAAAGCCATTTTGGTTCATTCTTTCAAACTGATGTTACTGTTAAGAATTCCTAAGAGAAAGAATGGATGCATTACAAATTCAAGATGTAACAAGTCATCACAACACGCCTTAAATGATGCTTGAGAAACTGACCCTTAAGTCTTTGTCCTTCTAGACAAAGCAATCTCCATACAGAATCCTTGATTAGATCCTCTCTTTTATGTTCAAGCTGGTTTTAGAAAAGGCAGTGGAACCAGAGATCAAGTTGCCAACATCTGCTGGATCATCGAAAAAGCAAGAGAGTTTCAGAAAAACATCTATTTCTGCTTTATTGACTATGCCAAAGCCTTTGACTGTGTGGATCACAATATACTGTGGAAAATTCTTCAAGAGATGGGAATACCAGATCACCTGACCTGCCTCTTGAGAAACCTGTATGCAGGTCAGGAAGCAATAGTCAGAACTGGACATGGAACAACAGACTGGTTCCAAATAGGAAAAGGAGNTTCTTTGCGACCCCATGGACTGCAGCCTCCCAGGCTCTTCCATCCACGGGATTTTCCAGGCAAGAGTACTGGAGTGGGTTGCCATTGGGTAAACTCTGGGAGTTGGTGATGGACAGGGAGGCCTGGTGTGCTATGGTTCATGAGGTTGCAAAGAGTCAGACATGACTGAGCAACTGATTGGAACTGTATGTAAATGTTTTGAAAATTTGATTCTCAGAGTTGTGTATTAAGATTTAATCTTTAAATTTTCATAGAGGATCTGTATTCTTCATGTTAAGGGAAAATCAGAGAACAGTAAATAAAGATATATAAATATTCAGAAAATAAAATCCCAATGTCCACTCAGCTCCATTAATCTTTAATTCTCTTCTTTAATAGTGAAGGGTGCTATCAGCATTACAGGATCAGAAAGTAAATACAACAGTGATTATTCAAGATTAAGATGCTTAGTAAACATATAATAATCTGTGCTTCTTCACTTGATGTGTGTTGTAGAATACTTTAGGTAGTGATAAGTTCTTGTTTTCCTTGAAACAAAGTTTGTGACTGATCAACCCTTGCTTGTTTCAACAAATACAACAAGTTAACATTCTGGATGGATGCAGAATGCTGATGAAGAAAATTCCATTCTAACATCAACTTTGGACCCCAGATGACCCACAGTATGAAGTTTCTTTTTTCTCTCTACTTATTCCAAATAATTGCTATTCTTTCAGTGAGAACACTGTTCTTTGACAGCTGTTTTCAATATGCTTCTGTTTGTTGCAGTGTCTCATATATACTCAGATCTTCAGTCTGACCTGGGATGACATTATCTACCCACTTTAAGTTCTTGCTGTACAATTAAATCTGTGTATCTCATTCTTTCAACCTTATAAGATTTCTGCAAATCTTCCTTCATAATTTGTTTTTATGAACCTCTTTTATTTGTCTCACAAACAATTTATTATTTAAAAATTTGTGTTGGATGGGATAAGCATTCTGAACACACTCTTATAAGAAACAGTCACTAGTCCGTATCTTTTAAAATATTTTCTTGCACTGAATCAGGATTGCTTTTACTGGAACAACATCTGACATTTTAATCTTCTGGTTCCCTTTTAGTTTTATTTTTTGACATTAAAAATTTTGTTCACTTTGGGGAGGTATTTTTAATAATTTGTTTCCATTAATGTTTGTCAAACATGTTTCCATAATTTCATTTCTAATTAAAAGGCAAGCCAAAAAAGTTGTTATTGAAAGTAATTTCATCCTTTCAAAAAATTTGCTAAGATAATAATAGAAGGAGCCCCTGAATGTCAGGTACTCACTCAAATTCATCGGGTCTTACTGTTCTTCTCCCCCTCCTTGTATGTGTGTGTATGTGTGTGTGTGTATGTGTATGTGTGTGCATGCACATGTGCATGTGTATTTCTGTCATCTATTTATTTAAATTTCAATATATGTGTATATGGAGGGGGATTTCCAAACAAGAAGCAATGCTTCAATACCAGCTGAGTGTCCTGTAGTTTATCTCAGTTCTGATACTGTGTGCCTTGACATATTGTCAGATCCCAAAGGTTGGGGGCTCTTTTCCCTGAGTGTCCCCCTCCCACCACCTCAGATGCTGGTTGAAAGTCCACGTTATCACCTGAGCTCTTGAGGATTGGCTTTCTATAGACCAGAAATTCCAGTGACTCTTTCTTTGGTTCAATTAATTTGCTAGGGTGACTCACAAAACTGAGAAACATATTACTTACCAGTTTCTTATAAAGAAAGCAGTTTATTATAGAAGGATATAACTCAGAAATAGTCAGATGGAGGAGATACACAGGGCAAGGTATGGGCAAAGGTCTTTCGTGATGCTCTTCCCAGATCTCCAAGTGTTCATCAATTCAGAGGCTCTATGAATCCTGTCCTTGTGTCTGTATGGAGTCTTCATTACAGAGGCATGATTGAAGCACTGTCATTGAAGGTTGAACTCAATCTCCATCCTCTCCCCCTTTCAAGGAGGTCTGGTTGTGGTGGTGAGGGAAGGGCTATGGGATTGAAAGTTTTAACCCTCTAGTCTCATATTGGCTCCCCCAATAACCAGTCCCTATCCTGAGAAGCTTTCCAAAATCACCTGTTAACGTAACAATTTATACTTTACTGCCCTGTTCACTCTTGCCTGGAAAATCCCATGGACGGAGGAGCCTGGTAGGCTGCAGTCCATGGGGTTGCTAAGAGTCAGACACCATTGAGCGACTTCACTTTCACTTTTCACTTTCATGCATTGGAGAAGGAAATGGCAACCCACTCCAGTGTTCTTGCCTGGAGAATCCCAGGAACGAGGGAGCCTGGAGGGCTGCTGTCCATGGGGTCGCACAGAGTTGGACACGACTGAAGCGATTTAGCAGCAGCAGCAGCCCTGTTCACTTAGGAAATTCCAAGAGATTTAGGAGCTCTGTGCCAGGAATGGAGATGAAGACCAAATATATATTTGTTTTTATACATCATAATTTCATACTATTTATTTTCCTCATCATCTGCCTTTGCTTTTTCCATTTTACTGAGAATGGAAAATTGTTTTTTTTTTTTTAAAGAAATAGCGTGCAATGTTATGCTTTCTCTTATTTTTTTCATAATTCAATTTTTTGCTCTTCTGCAACCTTTCACTGACTACTTGTTGTTAGTATTCTTTTTTAGTCAACTTAAACATGCATGAGAAAATAGCCTTCTAGACCAGGTGTATGCCAGTACACTAGCATACTGTATGCCAGTAAAGAGGATGTAGTTATGCTTTGTTCCACCCTTTGTTGGTTAGAGCTCTACAATAGATTGAGATGTATAGCTTCATCTAATCATTAGTTTCCAGAAGGTTTCTATCAAGTGAGGTTCTCTAAATTTTGAGTTCGATTATTTTATTCCATTGTTTGGATTTCTGACATTGCTGCAATAAACGGTGGTACTCCTATAATTCTTAGTCTACTGTGCTCCTCCACTCTTCCTGTTCTACTCCCGTTAGAGCACTTTGCCTTGGAAGTTGACACTTTTCAGAATGAAATACACCACTGTTGACCTCCCAAATTTCTTCCTTAATTGTTTTTCTGAGCATTGATGTTTCCAAATCAATGAAGAGAGGGATTGATGATGGCACAATTCTACTCTGGCTGCCACAAAAAATAACAGTTATGTATTTTAGGGACAGAGTTTAATGTTTTGGTGGGTACCTTCTTAAGAGTGTGATGAAGAGTTATTTTTGTGTACTTTCAGATGCACTGGCTTTTTCTGTTTGTGGTGACATTGCATGGATGGTGCCTTCACTGACCTTTCAATACAGTTTCTGAAACTTCGAATTTAGTGGCAGTTAATCCAAAATTCGTAGACAGTTGATTCAGTTCTACTTAAAAACATGAGAATGGAAATAGTGCTATGCCTGGGTTGAGTCTTTCATGCCTTATAATATTTTAAGTGTTTTAAATTACTGACCAGGTAATATTTATTATTTTAATAGTTATACTCAAGGCACAATTTATTTGCTCTGGCTCTAATATAAAATTCATTTAGATTGTGTTAGAGGCAAGACATTCAGTAGAATTGGCTATGTGATAGAAACTTTCATTCATTCTCTTTTTCATTCATTTTGAATGATTGAGGAACATAGATTTTTAAAAGAATCAACTTTGGATTTTAAGCATCAACTTTGAATCCTGAGTCTACTTTGGATGGTTTTATTACCATCCGATAATTTTAACTTTTCTAGTTAAAGAATTTTAACTTCCCTAGGTCCCATTTGTATGCTTTGACTTTAGTACTCTGTATTTCCAAAGTAGCTATGAGGATTGAAGTTATCTTGAAAAAATGTAAATTCTGTGGCATTGCGTGTGGCTTTTCAAGTTGGTGCTCCATATATTAAAGTTGATGTTGTTTTTATATACTTTCTGTTTCTGGGAAAAAAATCCCCCTATTTGTGCAGCAGAACTAGAAGGACGGTTCACTGATAACAACTACCGAAGCTAGCAGATTATGTCTCTGTAGCATGCAAACCTTACTTATGGATGACGAGCCCTCTCGTTTTCCAGTAAGTTACTTTTGTAGTTGATTGTATGGATCTGAATGAAAGATACCATATGTTCCAGGCCTGGGCAATACATATTAATAAGCAATAGTGTAAAAAGTTTATAAACAGAAATGTCAGTTAAATAGAGCTGGGGGAGCTCTCAAATCCTGATGTTAGCAGAGTCTCTAACAGAAAGACTATTCTTCAATGAAAAGCCATGGCTCTCTGTCTACTATAGCCCTCTTGACTTCCTTTGCTTCTCTATAGTGTTTTTTCTTGCTTGTAGTGTGGGGATTTGTGCATGAATCACATGGTTGCAGACCCACCATTGCAGTTCTCTGTCAATTCTCAATAAACCCATGTTTGCTGGGGAAATAGCTGGCCGTCTGTTTATTGCAGGTCAACGATAGAACACTGACTGTACTTACCCGATGCGCTCAGCAGAGCCACACCACCTTAAATTGTCACAGGCTGTTCAGTTAATTGCCACGTTATATGCCAATAATCTTAACAACTTTATTAAACTCTACTGTAGGATGCAACGTAAAGGTACTTTTATAGCTGCTGCAGTTCCAACTTGAACTCCAGGCTTACTCTGTGCCCTGGGTCACATAACTGGGTTTTTATCTTTCCAGCTCTACCTCTGTGCTTCTCTTGGTGATAATAGCAAATCCAATTTCCAAAAGGAAGTCAGTGTTAATGGCAGGTGTGGGGCATTTGTTCAGTCTGCTCTTGTATTCCTTAGCTTTGATGCCTCTACACGTACACGCCTCCTGCATTGGTAGCTCCGTGGCTTTATGTGAGATTTCCTGGCGCTTACTGTGTTCCACGGCCTCTGGTGAACATAGTACTTCCTGCCAGAGTGAGCTTCCTCTCAGCATCTCTAGTGAGAATACCGTTTTATAATTTTATAATTTTTCCTCTCCAATGGTCTGGGCCAGTCCCAGGCTTGTCTTAGACTGTTCATGCTGTGACACTTAACTGAGTTATACTTAGCCAAGTTCCAAGCCATGACTAATCCATTTTTAGTATTTAGGCAATGGAAAATGGTTCCAAGTTATTGTAGATTATATCTAGGATAAAGTATTTATTCTTATTCAATTGGTATATTTGAGAGAAGCAAAATGCTTATTTTACTTAAATACTATACTGTGTGAAAATTTATTTTCTTGAGAGAAGTAAGAAAATCATCTCATTTATTTTTTTCTTCATGTTCACAATGGAAAGCCAGATTAAGTCCCATAATACAAATAAATAAAAACTGTTTAATGGCATGTCAGCTTGAACAATGACATAGCAAATGTGAAATTAAATTTTAATGCATTTTTGAAATATGAGGAAAGAATAACCATACAGAAAGCTATATTATGAGCCCAGAAAGCATTAACCATTTTTATAAAAAATATTAATAATTTACCATTAACAAAAGGTGGAATGAAAAATCATTGCAAATACTTTGAGGCTCACATCTTAAATATACCCCCTCCCACCACCTCAGATGCTGGTTGAAAGTCCACGTTATCACCTGAGCTCTTGAGGATTGGCTTTCTATAGACCAGAAATTCCAGTGACTCTTTCTTTGGTTCAATTAATTTGCTAGGGTGACTCACAAAACTGAGAAACATATTACTTACCAGTTTCTTATAAAGAAAGCAGTTTATTATAGAAGGATATAACTCAGAAATAGTCAGATGGAGGAGATACACAGGGCAAGGTATGGGCAAAGGTCTTTCGTGATGCTCTTCCCAGATCTCCAAGTGTTCATCAATTCAGAGGCTCTATGAATCCTGTCCTTGTGTCTGTATGGAGTCTTCATTACAGAGGCATGATTGAAGCACTGTCATTGAAGGTTGAACTCAATCTCCATCCTCTCCCCCTTTCAAGGAGGTCTGGTTGTGGTGGTGAGGGAAGGGCTATGGGATTGAAAGTTTTAACCCTCTAGTCTCATATTGGCTCCCCCAATAACCAGTCCCTATCCTGAGAAGCTTTCCAAAATCACCTGTTAACGTAACAATTTATACTTTACTGCCCTGTTCACTCTTGCCTGGAAAATCCCATGGACGGAGGAGCCTGGTAGGCTGCAGTCCATGGGGTTGCTAAGAGTCAGACACCATTGAGCGACTTCACTTTCACTTTTCACTTTCATGCATTGGAGAAGGAAATGGCAACCCACTCCAGTGTTCTTGCCTGGAGAATCCCAGGAACGAGGGAGCCTGGAGGGCTGCTGTCCATGGGGTCGCACAGAGTTGGACACGACTGAAGCGATTTAGCAGCAGCAGCAGCCCTGTTCACTTAGGAAATTCCAAGAGCTTTAGGAGCTCTGTGCCAGGAATGGAGATGAAGACCAAATATATATTTGTTTTTATACATCATAATTTCATACTATTTATTTTCCTCATCATCTGCCTTTGCTTTTTCCATTTTACTGAGAATGGAAAATTGTTTTTTTTTTTTTAAAGAAATAGCGTGCAATGTTATGCTTTCTCTTATTTTTTTCATAATTCAATTTTTTGCTCTTCTGCAACCTTTCACTGACTACTTGTTGTTAGTATTCTTTTTTAGTCAACTTAAACATGCATGAGAAAATAGCCTTCTAGACCAGGTGTATGCCAGTACACTAGCATACTGTATGCCAGTAAAGAGGATGTAGTTATGCTTTGTTCCACCCTTTGTTGGTTAGAGCTCTACAATAGATTGAGATGTATAGCTTCATCTAATCATTAGTTTCCAGAAGGTTTCTATCAAGTGAGGTTCTCTAAATTTTGAGTTCGATTATTTTATTCCATTGTTTGGATTTCTGACATTGCTGCAATAAACGGTGGTACTCCTATAATTCTTAGTCTACTGTGCTCCTCCACTCTTCCTGTTCTACTCCCGTTAGAGCACTTTGCCTTGGAAGTTGACACTTTTCAGAATGAAATACACCACTGTTGACCTCCCAAATTTCTTCCTTAATTGTTTTTCTGAGCATTGATGTTTCCAAATCAATGAAGAGAGGGATTGATGATGGCACAATTCTACTCTGGCTGCCACAAAAAATAACAGTTATGTATTTTAGGGACAGAGTTTAATGTTTTGGTGGGTACCTTCTTAAGAGTGTGATGAAGAGTTATTTTTGTGTACTTTCAGATGCACTGGCTTTTTCTGTTTGTGGTGACATTGCATGGATGGTGCCTTCACTGACCTTTCAATACAGTTTCTGAAACTTCGAATTTAGTGGCAGTTAATCCAAAATTCGTAGACAGTTGATTCAGTTCTACTTAAAAACATGAGAATGGAAATAGTGCTATGCCTCGGTTGAGTCTTTCATGCCTTATAATATTTTAAGTGTTTTAAATTACTGACCAGGTAATATTTATTATTTTAATAGTTATACTCAAGGCACAATTTATTTGCTCTGGCTCTAATATAAAATTCATTTAGATTGTGTTAGAGGCAAGACATTCAGTAGAATTGGCTATGTGATAGAAACTTTCATTCATTCTCTTTTTCATTCATTTTGAATGATTGAGGAACATAGATTTTTAAAAGAATCAACTTTGGATTTTAAGCATCAACTTTGAATCCTGAGTCTACTTTGGATGGTTTTATTACCATCCGATAATTTTAACTTTTCTAGTTAAAGAATTTTAACTTCCCTAGGTCCCATTTGTATGCTTTGACTTTAGTACTCTGTATTTCCAAAGTAGCTATGAGGATTGAAGTTATCTTGAAAAAATGTAAATTCTGTGGCATTGCGTGTGGCTTTTCAAGTTGGTGCTCCATATATTAAAGTTGATGTTGTTTTTATATAGTTTCTGTTTCTGGGAAAAAAAAATCCCACTATTTGTGCAGCAGAACTAGAAGGACGGTTCACTGATAACAACTACCGAAGCTAGCAGATTATGTCTCTGTAGCATGCAAACCTTACTTATGGATGACGAGCCCTCTCGTTTTCCAGTAAGTTACTTTTGTAGTTGATTGTATGGATCTGAATGAAAGATACCATATGTTCCAGGCCTGGGCAATACATATTAATAAGCAATAGTGTAAAAAGTTTATAAACAGAAATGTCAGTTAAATAGAGCTGGGGGAGCTCTCAAATCCTGATGTTAGCAGAGTCTCTAACAGAAAGACTGTTCTTCAATGAAAAGCCATGGCTCTCTGTCTACTATAGCCCTCTTGACTTCCTTTGCTTCTCTATAGTGTTTTTTCTTGCTTGTAGTGTGGGGATTTGTGCATGAATCACATGGTTGCAGACCCACCATTGCAGTTCTCTGTCAATTCTCAATAAACCCATGTTTGCTGGGGAAATAGCTGGCCGTCTGTTTATTGCAGGTCAACGATAGAACACTGACTGTACTTACCCGATGCGCTCAGCAGAGCCACACCACCTTAAATTGTCACAGGCTGTTCAGTTAATTGCCACGTTATATGCCAATAATCTTAACAACTTTATTAAACTCTACTGTAGGATGCAACGTAAAGGTACTTTTATAGCTGCTGCAGTTCCAACTTGAACTCCAGGCTTACTCTGTGCCCTGGGTCACATAACTGGGTTTTTATCTTTCCAGCTCTACCTCTGTGCTTCTCTTGGTGATAATAGCAAATCCAATTTCCAAAAGGAAGTCAGTGTTAATGGCAGGTGTGGGGCATTTGTTCAGTCTGCTCTTGTATTCCTTAGCTTTGATGCCTCTACACGTACACGCCTCCTGCATTGGTAGCTCCGTGGCTTTATGTGAGATTTCCTGGCGCTTACTGTGTTCCACAGCCTCTGGTGAACATAGTACTTCCTGCCAGAGTGAGCTTCCTCTCAGCATCTCTAGTGAGAATACCGTTTTATAATTTTATAATTTTTCCTCTCCAATGGTCTGGGCCAGTCCCAGGCTTGTCTTAGACTGTTCATGCTGTGACACTTAACTGAGTTATACTTAGCCAAGTTCCAAGCCATGACTAATCCATTTTTAGTATTTAGGCAATGGAAAATGGTTCCAAGTTATTGTAGATTATATCTAGGATAAAGTATTTATTCTTATTCAATTGGTATATTTGAGAGAAGCAAAATGCTTATTTTACTTAAATACTATACTGTGTGAAAATTTATTTTCTTGAGAGAAGTAAGAAAATCATCTCATTTATTTTTTTCTTCATGTTCACAATGGAAAGCCAGATTAAGTCCCATAATACAAATAAATAAAAACTGTTTAATGGCATGTCAGCTTGAACAATGACATAGCAAATGTGAAATTAAATTTTAATGCATTTTTGAAATATGAGGAAAGAATAACCATACAGAAAGCTATATTATGAGCCCAGAAAGCATTAACCATTTTTATAAAAAATATTAATAATTTACCATTAACAAAAGGTGGAATGAAAAATCATTGCAAATACTTTGAGGCTCACATCTTAAATATGCTGGTGATTTGCAAATAGCCTGTCAGAATCTTGCAGTTTTATTTGAAAGTTTTATTTTATTTATTTTTAGAGGCAGTTTGTACAGGATATTTTAAAAAAATGAAATAATTTGGTAAAGGAAAATACCTTTATATTCGTGGCAGTAAATGACATTCATTTTAAAAGCCTAAGGTTTGCACATTACTTGTGTTCCCTCTTCAGTCTTCATCCCAAGGACACTGAAATGTGACCACAGATATGTTTATTTTCCTAGACAGAACACATAGCAGAGTAAGGACACTCAAATGCTTCATACAAATAAACTGTCCATTTTGTTAGTTGAAATACAGCCACATCATGTGTCTGTGATCAGTCAGAGCCCCACTCTTGCCGGGGGTGGAGAGAGACAGACTGCCACGCTGTGCAGGATTTTTGCAAACCTTGACTGTGTAAATGCTTTTAGACAGTTACCACATAAGCCCAATAATCACTTTGCAGAGGAGTTTGAAATTATGTGCCTTCAGGGTGAAGTAAATTTTGTTCCTGGACTTTGATACTACTTAACAAAGACCCTCTTTACTGTAATACCAGCTGGAACACCATGTTTCAAGGGTAAACTCTTGAAAAAACTTCCAAATTGCTGTTTTATTATTTTTTTTTAATCTGAATAGGCAGAGGAATTAACTAGGTTTTTCCAGTTTTAATTTTTTAAGAGACTGACTCATTTGGTCTGATTATGAGGTTATATATCTTACAAGGTGTATTATGCTTTCTGGGACTCCTCAAAGCCTTATATTTTTCTTGCACTGAAAAGAACTATCTGTGGCAGCTACTTGCAGCCAGCTTGGAGTAATTGGTGTCACTCAGGCTTGTCTTTCTGCCTTTAACAGCTAGAAAATAGAGCAAAATATCTGAATCAGCTGTTCGCAGATACCAGATACCAGGCAGTGTGTTTGAGGAGGTTGAGATGGGGCAGAGTGTTAAAGAAGGAGATTTGCAGAGAACATGTTTCAGGATACGTCATTACACATCTGCAGACTGAAACTTCACAAAACCAGGCAAAAACCAAAGTACTAGAAAAGAATCAGCTGAAACATTCCTTAGGCTTACACAGGGCTAGAAGAGACTTGAACCAACTAATAAGAATGGAGACACCTCACCGAACACGTGGGGACATCCAGTAGAGACAACACAGGGTTACACCCTGGTCATGGGGCCAGGCTTGAGTAACAGAGTCCCTTACCTTTCTCTAACCAATCTTAAAAACTGACTCACTGCCAGAACAAATCATGAAAACAGGCTTTAAAACCTGACTACCAGGACAAAGGGCCACACTCTTTAAAGGAAAGAAAGAAAACCCAAAGACTCAAAAACATAGCGTTCAGAATTTCTAGTATCTAATGGAAATTATATAACAGGGACTTGAAGAAGCAAGGAGAGGTATCCATAAAGTGGGGGGAAAATGAGACTCAATAGAAACAGAACTTGAAATGACAAAAATAATGGAATTAGCATTAAACCCATTTGCAGTTTCTGGAAATGAAAAATGCAATGTGTGAAATGCTTAATTCACTGGATGGTATTAAGAAAAGCTTAGACGCTAAAGACAAAAGAAAAGATCAGTGAGTTTGAAAACAGTGTAATTGAGAATAGGATGACACATGATCACAGGGAGAAGAAGAGGGTAAAAACAGAGCCCAGTGCTATATGAGGAATTGTGAAGTAGGCCAAAATAACATACAGTTGGATTGAAATTTCAGAGAGAATAGGGTCAAAAGTTTTTAAATATTGACTTAAAATCATTCTAAATTTAGTGTAAATTACCAAGCCATACATCTGAGGAACTCAACACAGCTAAGTAGCATAAACACAGAAGAAACCAAAGGAACACAGCAATTGTTTAAAATCAGTAACAAGATGAAATTCTTAATAGCAATCAGAGAAAAGAAACACACATTACATAGAAGGGAAAATAGATAAGAATCACTGTAAACATTTTATTTTAAAATTCAAGCTAAAAAGTAGTAGAAAAGTAACATTAGAATTCTGAAGGGAAAAAAAAGGCCTATATAAAATTTTCTGTTTCAGTGAAAATAGTCTTAAAGAGTGGCGTTTAAGTAAAAACTTTTCAGAAAATAAAAACTTGAATTTGTCACTAGTAGATGTGCATTGCGTTGGAGAAGGAAATGGAAACCCACTCCAGTGTTCTTGCCTGGAGAATCCCAGGGACAGAGGAGCCTGGCGGGCTGCGGTCTATGGGGTTGCACAGAGTCGGACATGACTGAAGTGACTTAGCAGCAGCAGCAGCAGCAGCAGATGTGCGTTACAAAAAATGTCAGAGGGAATTCTTCTGGTCAAAGGAAAATGACACTAAATCTGCAACTATGTATAATAACGTAGTGGGTCAAGATAAGTAAATTTGGAACTTCTTTCCTTTCTTTCTTTTATCATTATACATTTGTATTTTTAAAACAGAACAAATCATGAAAACAGGCTTTAAAACCTGACTACCAGGACAAAATATCACATTCTTTAAAAGAAAGAAAATCCAAGCACTCAAAAACATAGTGTTCAGAATTTCTAGTATCTAATGGAAATCATATAACAGGGACATCATGACATCAAAAGCATGATCATAAAATCCAATTAATTATACTTCATCAGTATTTAATATCTTTTGCTCTTGAAAACTACTGTTAAGAAAGTGAAAAGACAAGCTACAGACTGGGAGAAAATGTTTTTAAATCTTGTATGTGACAAAGAGTTTGGATCCAGAATATTTAAAGAATTCTCAAGACTCAGTAATAAGAAAATATACAACATAACTTTAAAAACAGGCAGAAAACATGAATAGCACTTCGCTAAAGAGGATACAAAGATGGCAAATAAGCACATAAAAATATGTTCAATAGCATTAGCCAGTCTGGAAATCCAAGCTGAAGTAATACCATACGTGTATTCAGTTCAGTTCAGTTCAGTCACTCAGTCGTGTCCGACTCTTTGCGACCCCATGAATCGCAGCACGCCAGGCCTCCCTGTTCATCACCATTTCTCGGAGTTCACTCAGACTCACGTTAACGTGGGTAAAATAAACAATACTGACAATTAACACTGGGCTGGAAGAAGCAACAAGCTGGAATCAAGATTGCCAGGAGAAATATCAATAACCTCAGATATGCAGATGACACCACCCTTATGGCAGAAAGTGAAGAGGAACTCAAAAGCCTCTTATAAAAATGAAAGAGGAGATTGAAAAAGTTGACTTAAAGCTCAACATTCATAAAGGGTTATTGTTACCATCTTTCTAAATTCCATATATAGGCATTAGTATACTGTATTGGTGTTTTTCTTTCTGGCTTCACTCTGTATAATCGGCTCCAGTTTCATCCACCTCATTAGAACTGATTCAAATGTATTCTTTTTGATGTGTATGCGAGACAGCAAAAGAGACAAAGATGTATAGAACAGTCTTTTGGACTCTGTGGGAGAGGGAGAAGGTGGGATGATTTGGGAGAATGGCATTGAAACATGTATAATATCATATAAGAAATGAATCGCCAGTCTAGTTTCCATGCAGGATACAGGATGTTTGGGGCTGGTGCGCTGGGATGACCCAGAGAGATGGTATGGGGAGGGAAGTAGGAGGGGGGGTTCAGGATTGGGAACACGTGTACACCCGTGGCGGATTCATGTTGATCTATGGCAAAATCAATACAATATTGTAAAGTAAAATAAATAAATAATAAAATTAAAAAAAAAAAAAGCTCAACATTCAGGAAACGAAGATCATGGCATCTGGTCCCATCACTTCATGGGAAATAGATGGGGAAACAGTGGAAACAGTGTCAGACTTTATTTTTGGGGGCTCCAAAATCACTGTAGATGGTGATTGCAGCCATGAAATTAAAAGACGCTTACTCCTTGGAAGAAAAGTTATGGCCAACCTAGATAGCGTATTCAAAAGCAGAGATATTACTTTGCCGACTAAGGTCTGTCTAGTCAAGGCTATGGCTTTTCCCATGGTCATGTATGGATGTGAGAGTTGGACTGTGAAGAAAGCTGAGCGCCGAAGAATTGATGCTTTTGAACTGTGGTGTTGGAGAAGACTCTTGAGTCCTTTGGACTGCAAGGAGATCCAACCAGTCCATTCTGAAGGAGATCAGCCCTGGGTGTTCTTTGGAAGGAATGATGCTAAAGCTGAAGCTCCAGTACTTTGGCCAGCTCATGCGAAGAGTTGACTCATTAGAAAAGACTCTGATGCTGGGAGAGATTGGGGGCAGGAGGAGAAGGGGACGACCAAGGATGAGATGGACGGCATCACCGACTCGATGGGCATGAGTTTGAGTGAACTCTGGAAGTTGGTGATGGACAGGGAGGCCTGGCGTGCTGTGATTCATGGGGCTGCAAAGAGTCGGACACGACTGAGCGACTGAACTGAACTGAACTGACAATACAGGTGCTGACAAGGATAGAGAATACCTGTAATTCTCATACATTGCCAATGGGAACAAAGATGGTACAATCAATGGAAAATCATTTGACAACTTCTTTCAAGATTAAACATACACATACCATGTGACCCAGCGGTCCCATGTCTGGGTGGCTGCCCTAGAGAACTGAAAACTTACGCTTACACAAAAACTTATACACAAAAGTTCATAGCCTCTACATTCATGATTGCCAAAAATGAAAAAAACATTCAAATGCTGTTCGCCTAATGAATGGATAAACTGTTTAATATCCATAAAATAATATATTGTGAACAATATAAAAGTATAAACTGTTCATACACAAAAACTTGGTTAAATTCTGAATATTTTACGTGAGAGAAGTCAATCTCAAAAGATTATATGTACTATTATTTAATTAATATGATATTCTCAAAAAGACAAAACTATAGTGATAGAGAACAGATAAGGGGTTTCCAGGGATTAGTTTCAGCCTGAAAACTGTAGAGCAGGATTGAGCCCCAGAAAAGCAGATGTTTTCAGTTTAAATCTGAAGGGAGAAAAAAGATGATGTCCCAGTTAGAAGACCATTTGGCAGGAAGAAATCTCTTACTAAGTAAAAGATCAGCCTTTTTGTCCTAATCAGGCCTTCAGTTCATAGGATGAGGCCCACTCATATTAAGGAAGGTAATCTTTTTAAATTTATTGATTTAAATGTTAAACTCATCCACAAACACCCTCATAGAAACACCTAGAATAATATTTCACCAAATATCTGGACAGCCTGTGGTCCAGTCAAGTTGTTGTATAAAATTAATCATAACAGTATGTACTTATCTACAAATTGGTATCACAAGGAATTTGGTGGGAATTTGGAGGTTTTCTATATTCTGATTATGGTGGTAGTTACACAAATGCATATGTATTAAAATCCAAAGAGTGATACACAAGAATTAAAATGAAGTCAATTTGACTATATAACTTAAAAAAAGTAAAAAGTATTGACTAAAATGGAGATAATACACTATGAAGTTTGTAGCATATGCAGAGGCAGAACATACCACAAGAGCACAAAATCTGGAAGGGGGTAAACTGAAGTGTGTTGTTTTTACTTTATACATGAGGAGGCAACTAAACCCTCCAATAAAAAAGCAGAAATTATCAAAATGGATAGAAAAACAAACCCAAAGTTCAACTGTATGCTGTCGTAAGAAACGTTCTTAAAACATGAAAACACAAACAGATTAAAAGCAAGAGGATGGGAAATTATATATAAAAAGCAAGAGGATGGAAAATTATACAATCTCCAAATAATAACTGCAGTAAAGTTTGACTGGAGAGTAAATTATACCCCATGACAAAAATATTATTGAAGATAAAGTATATAGTATGAAATGATAAAGAAGAAAAATTCATTAAGAAAATGTAACATTCCTAAGTATGTAAGGACCCATAACAGAGCCTCTAAATGTGTGAAAGTAGTACTAAGAGGACTGAAAGGAAACATAGATGAAACCACAACTACATTTGGAGATTTAAATGCTCCTTCTCAGTAACTGAAGTTTGAGCCAACAGAAATATCAGTAAAGGTATAAAAAACTTAAACAACACTACCAACATGCACTAACTGATACTTACAGAAAAGTACAAGAGCAGAAAACACATTTTTTTCCCTAAGTAATATGGAACATTAGGGAAACTAGGCTTTGTTCAGGGCAATAAAAAAATCAGTAAATTTACAAGAACTTAAATCACACAGTTTATACTCTGTCCACTGGAAAATTCAATTAGAAATTAAAGACAGAAAGCTATCTGGAAAAACACAAAATATTTGGAAAGCAAAAAACACTCTTCTGAATAACCCATGGGTAAAAGAGAAAATGACAAGACAAATTAGAAAATAGTTTGAACTGAATGGAATTAAAATCTCAACCTGACAAAATAACTGGAGTGAAAGTCAGTTGGTGCTTTGAAGAAAATGTATAGCATAGGCATATTAAATTGTCAAATCTCATTGAACTATACTCTTTAAATGAGTGAATTTTATTTTATATAAAGTACCTAATTAAGAAATATAGCTACTAAGTATTGGGAGAAACATTCCACCAACTTAAGGGCTCAATAATACTTTCCTGAATATCATACTTTAGTTGACTATGATGGGGAAGGCAATGGCACCCCACCCCAGTACTCTTGCCTGGAAAATCCAATGGACGGAGGAGCCTGGTGGGCTGCAGTCCATGGGGTCGCTAACAGTTGGACAGACTGAGCGACTTCACTGTCACTTTTCTCTTTCATGCATTGGAGAAGGAAATGGCAACCCACTCCAGTATTCTTGCCTGGAGAATCCCAGGGACGGGGGAGCCTGGTGGGCTGCCGTCTATGGGCTCACACAGAGTCGGACACGACTGAAGTGACTTAGCAGCAGCAGTTGACTATGAATAGGACAGTTCGTTATGTGTTAATGAATAATAATAGCATTCATTGAGTGTCTACTACTTTATAAACATGCTGGCAATTGTCAAGGATGCCAGTATGATTAACCGGCTCTGCTGCTGACATACCGCCTTGCAGGGTTAGACTAGTCCTTGGCCATACAGTGCCAGATGGCACCAAAGCCCACACTGTGTATTCCTCGCTAGCAATGTCATTCATAAACAAAATTGTGCACGAAGTGATAGGTGAGCCTTTCTCATCAGCACAATCAACAAAGTCTGTAAATACATGTTGATCTGTGCTTTTCCAATTTTTATTAATTCTAAGCTGCTTTGGGGGTCTTGAGAACAAACTCATACCCCACTTTGGTCATCTCATGAGAAAATTTGAATCTTAGTCATTTTTTTTTGAGGTGGGGGTGCTTACAGACCCCTTTAATAAAACAATAATCCTTAAAATAATTTAAAAATCTACAAAAGACACCCAAACTCAGACACTGTGGCCTGGGGGAGGGGGTTGGGGTGGAGCTTGATCGTGGCTTGTTTTTGTACATGGAGAAACACTCCCACATCAAACGCATACTATGGAGTTCAGAGAAATAACACAACCACTGAGAGAGGGAGGGACCGGGTTGCATCAACACACGGGCTCAGATACTGTTCTGTTACCGTTGCCTCCTCGTCTCTGGTGAGGCACCCCGTCTCCTGTGCCCCTCCGGAAATGCCAGACCCTACCTCCTCCCTGCCCACCCTCCCTCTCTCCCTTCCTGTGTCAAGTCCTTGAGGCAAGGATCATGGTTAGGATGGTCTTCGGTGCATTAGGCAATGGAGTCCCGAGGACTGGCCAGTTCCCAGTCACTGTGCCCAGGGCCTTGGGCCATCACAATATCACGCACTGCAGTTTGTGGGTGCCCGTGACCTAGTCTCCTCAACGTTTGGTTTTCTTCTTCGTCGTCTGGCTTTTTTTCCCCGGAATCTGTTGCCTAATTACTCTAACCAGGTCGTGGAAGGCTTGGTCAACGTTGAGAGGTGGGTCCTTGGCACTGGTTTCTATATATGGAATATTGTGTTTGATCGCCATTTCTTTCCTGCTCCCTGGTGATTTTCCTCAAATGAATCAGATCGAACTTTTGACCATGAGGATCATCGGGAATGACTCCCTGTCCTTGACGTGCAGGATGAGCTGGTGGAAGTGGTCCACGTGCTCGAAGGTGGCCTTGTCCGTGACCGAGAAGACGATGGGGAAGCCATCCCCTGTGTGCATGTACTGCTCCCAGAAGGTGCTGGACTCCTCCTGCCTGCTGTGTCCAGAGCGTCCAAGGTGGCCCATTGATTGTCAATATCTGTATGTTTCAGGGAAGAGTCTTGGATGGTGGAGTTGTAGTCAAGCACAAAGATCTTCTGGAAAAGCTGAATGGTGAGGGCGCTCTTGCCCATACCCACCCCCTGCCCTGGCCCCAGCTTGTACGTAGAGAGGTTGTCACTACGTACAACTCGTTACCATGTTGCTGGTTGGTCAGACCATGAACGTGGCTTTTTAGGTAGTGAACAGGCCCATCTCAGTGGGGTCCCAGTCGTCCCCGACTTCTCTATTGCACAGCGTTACCCTGGAGCCTGCAGTGGGGCAAAAGGGAATCTTAGTCATTTTGAAAGGACACTTTGAGTTCACAAGTCATCTGCCCCAGTAAGTTGATTCTAAGTCTGGGCTTGTGTATTATGACCATGATGATCAACTCTGCTAGAACCAACACTGGCAGAATGGGAGGGATAAACCAGACAATTGTAAACATATTTTTCCCACTGCCAAACGATGATCAATTAAAAAACAAGAACCAAGATTGTGAGCTTATTCATGATCAATACCAGAGACAAGTCAGAAAAATCCTGACCTATTTCTCCGTGCTAATATTGAAGTTTTATAGTCAATTAAATTACTATTTTTATATTTAAATACTTATCTAAAGCCACAGGATTTTTGTTTTCTTTTAGTGAAAGATTTTTAAATATGTTAGTTAAATTTTATCAGATACTGATAAATAAAATGAATATGGTTTAAAAAGAAAGTTGGAGATAAGTATGTTAATTTAGTGAGCTGATTTTTTTTTTGTATGAATCAGAAAAACACAGAAAATGTTAACATTTAGATAAGACAGGTGAAAAACATTTATTTTAAAATCAACATTAATCTTTTCAAAGAAACACTTGAGAGCTTATCTGTAGCTAAAATGTTATTCAGTAATAATTTGGTTTGGTAGGTAAGAAGTGAGAGGAAAAAAGGAAATGAGTTGAAGGGAAGTGATGGAAATCATCTATGTACCTATTTAAGACATTTCTAAGTTTAGGGCATGTGCAAGTGAAAACATGGAAGACGACTGAAGCTAGCAGATACTGAACTCATCTTGTTCTCTTTTTTTCTTTATTTCCTATAATTAATGCTAATTTTTATTTTAGAAAATCTGTAACACCAAAAAAGTTCTAGAAAAATCAAATCTTAATTACACTAACATAAAACATGATTATATCTTTGTATTTCAGTGCACAAATATCTACTATTAAATTAGTATTAGAAAGGTGCTGTGACCAGAATATGAACAATATTTCTATCATGTGACTGAAGGCCATTTTATTTAAATATTTCCTTACCTTCACTATTCAAGTTATTGTAATACATTCCTAGATAATAATGCCACAATCAACATCATTGTACAGAAATTTGTAGGTATCAATAGTTGTTTATTAAAAGGGAACCAGGAGAAGGCAATGACACCCCATTCCAGTACTCTTGCCTGGAAAATCCTATGGACGGAGGAGCCTGGTGGGCAGCAGTCCATGGGGTCGCTAAGAGTTGGACACGACTGAGCGACTTCACTTTCACTTTTCCCTTTCATGCATTGGAGAAGGAAATGGCAACCCACTCCAGTGTTCTTGCCTGGAGAATCCCAGGGACGGGAGAGCCTGGTGGGTTGCCATCTATGGGGTTGCACAGAGTCGGACACGACTGAAGTGACTTAACAGTATTTTAAAGGCTTTTCAATGTATTTCCAGTTTTTTTCTGGAAAGATTTTAACAATTTATAACCTCATTACTAATCTGTAAGCATGCTTATCTTACTATGTCCTTGTTAATAATATGCACTAACATTTTTTAGTATTTTGTTATCTTAAACACTAAAGGTTATGTAAGTTTTCACTAATTAGATTAGCTGTGATGATAAATTTTTTTGTCATACTGTTTATAGTTTTTACATCATAAATCATCTATTCCAGTGCTGTCCTATGAACATAAAAACAGAGCTACAAATTTAATTTAAAATTTTTTCAGCAGTCACATTAAAAATTATAAAGCAGTATGGAAAATTAATTTAGGTAATTTAGTCTACTTAGCCCAATTACCATTTCAACATATAATCAATATAAAAGTTATTAATAAGAAATTAAAACATTTTTCATGCTAAGTCTTTGAAATCTCTACTTGACACAACACATCTCAATTTAACTGATCACATTGGATGTGCTTGTTCTTATCTCAGGTATATTTCAGAGACAACAAAACTGACTTAGAAGAGTCAAAAGAGAAATAGAAGTCAATTTTTAATGGATTTGAGCCTAGGATTTCCTTACCTGATTATACCCTCCATCACTGAAGCACCCCATGCACTCTAGTCAGAAGTTCTAGACCCTCATCTCTGAGCTGTAGGACACTCACAAAGGATTGGGGAGGCGGGGGACAAGGGGGAAGTGAGTCTATAGTCTCTCCATCTGCCAGGCAGCCAAGCAACTCTGTCTACTCTGCTTGGGGTCTAGATCAACTCTGGGGTTTCCCATTTTCCAACTTCATCCTTTCACTGTATCATATATTTAGCTTAATGCAATTTTCTGTTTATTCCATCTGTATCCCAGATACGATCCTGGTTCCCCTTTTCCATTTGGGGATTTCAACTTGAACCTCACCAATTCTACAACTTTTGAAAGTCTTGATTCTCCCTGGAATTTCTGATAATTCCCAGATATTTACACTCCAGCATATGCTTTGTGCTTCCTTGGTGGCTCAGAGGTTAAAGCTTCTGCCCGCAATGCGGGAGACCTGGGTTCGATCCCTGGGTCGGAAAGATCCCTTGGAGAAGGAAATGGCAACCCACTTCAGTATTCTTGCCTGGAGAATCCCATGGATGGAGAAGCCTGATGGGCTACAGTCCACAGGGTCGCAAAGAGTTGGACACGACTGAGCGTTTGNGCAATGCGGGAGACCTGGGTTCGATCCCTGGGTCGGAAAGATCCCTTGGAGAAGGAAATGGCAACCCACTTCAGTATTCTTGCCTGGAGAATCCCATGAATGGAGGAGCCTGATGGGCTACAGTCCACAGGGTCGCAAAGAGTTGGACACGACTGAGCGTTTGCTTATTATATAGTTATATCCTTTGTATTCAACTCCAGGCTTTCCCACAGTACATGTTTTTGCCTTAAATCGACCCAGACATAGTTCCCTTTTTATTTTCCCCAAATGAATCAACATTGACGGAAAAAGCTTAGTGACAAATGTAACATTTATTAAAGCACTAAAAGACAGAAAAAGATAAGAGATAGGTGCATAGAAAACATCAAGGTAAATGACTTAAAAATCCCCTTTGTATTTCTTATGCAACAAAGTCCTTTTCAGATACTCTGCCTTTGTGGGCTGTCGCTTCCCACCCTTGTGCCTGTGCAGGGCCTTGACTCACCCATTTCTCTCACCTCTTTCTTCAAATCCATCTTCATGATGACTCTTCCAGCTCACTTCTCTATTTCTTCTTTATTCATTGATCAGAAAAAAATATAGTTCTTCCAAATATCTACTTCAACGTGTACTTGCCAAACTATCTTCCCTTGTGAAGAGAGGCTTCTTTTCCTCTCCAGATTTTTTACTTTTATATATTATCTCATTGCAACTTAAGATATTACTTATAATACCACAAAATTCATTCTCCTAAAATGTACAAGTCAGTCTTTTTTAGTTTATTCACAGAATTGTACAAGTAACACTTCTGCTTTTTTGAAAAAACGTAATCTATCCTCTTCATGGTAGTTGAATCAGGTATAGCAACATACATGATATATTTTGTTTGAAATCATACCTAGTGTTAGTTTATGCAACCTATCCTGATTTTTCATCTTTCTAGTTTTTTACAGAAATATTGATTGCCTTTTCTATACTATTAAAATGATTAATGGTATCATTTTCTTTGATGATGTTTATATATCTGTTTTATCTCCCTGTCTTAGTAAGACATAGAACAGAGTTGTGGTCTTACAGCTTCATTATTAAGGTTATAAACTGTTGAGATTAAGCACTGTATCATTTCCTTACTTTTGTTTTCTTCCACTAAAGCTACCCGTATCACCTACCCGTATGACGAGACTTTATTAGATCTCACAGCTCCTTTCTTTGCCTGTCTTCTACATCAACAGCTACTTCTCCCTTGACCTTGGAGTGACACTTCAAGTTCACACTCTCTTTCTGCTCTTCCTTGACTTCAGAAGTTCTCTGTATTCAGAGACATCCTTTAATTTCTGCTTGTATCTCTTGTAACACCCATTATAGATTGATCGCCCACTTGACTGGTACTAAAGTTCTCAGAATTCATAGATGGAAAATTTTCCTACAAATTTGTTGTAAAGACAAGTTCTATAAAAGAATTTCCAGGTCAGGATTAGGAGCTATAAGCATAGTCCACCAAATATACTCTCCAAATTTTGGAGNTGATCGCCCACTTGACTGGTACTAAAGGTCTCAGAATTCATAGATGGAAAATTTTCCTACAAATTTGTTGTAAAGACAAGTTCTATAAAAGAAATTCCAGGTCAGGATTAGGAGCTATAAGCATAGTCCACCAAATATACTCTCCAAAAATATGAATATCATAAAAAGAAGAATGCTAAGAAAGGCTTACATTAGAGGATGTTAAAGATAAAAATGGCAGCTAAATACAGTATGTATTTATACATACATATGTATGTATGTATGTATGTGTACCTGCAGTCTCCAATATGGCAGCAGCTAGTCATGTGTGGCTATAAAAGTTGATATTAATTGAAATTAAATAAAGGTAAAAGTGCAGTTTTTCAGCACAGTGGCCACATTTCAAATACACAGTGTCTATCTGTGGCTAATGGATACTGCATCAGAGAGGGGAGGTCTATTCATATACTTTCACTTTCTGAATATAATTCTTTTTGAAGAATTCTTGGCTCTCAATACCAGTTATTTATTAAAAATTTGGGTAGCATATCACTATAGCTAAAATCTCTAGTGTTCAATCATTTATTATGTATCTGCTAAATTTACCCCTGAAAAATTTAAATAAAAGTGACATGATACTTATTTACATTTTCTGAATTTTTATGATTGTAAAATGTAATTTACAGACAACTTTTTTTGACAGTCTTGCTTTAAATACTAAAAATAATGGCTAAGAAGAAGATATATAGCACCACGAATTCAACAATGTTATTGGGAATTTAAAATTGTGGTTTATCAACAAAAGAAAATTTTAAAATTGCCATCTTCAGTTTTCTAATTTTAACCCCCCTTAAACTTACTAAAGCAATTGCCCAGAGTATAAGTTGCTATGGAATGGTCTTGTTTTAACAAGAAAACCAAGGAGTGCATTTACAAAAGTGTACAAAAATATTTCCTAGAACAACGTTTTTGTCTATGAGCTTTGGATCTCTTTAATAAAGAGCCCTGTGCTCAACAGTCATTGTGCATAAAGGACCTCAGTAATGTCACATTAGTGAAGAGCACAAATACCTAATTTTAAAGAGTAAAATTTGCATTTATGACCTATACATCAGAATGAAATCTCATTGTATTTCTGGATTTTGGTAGTTGTAAAGTCATTTATCTCAAAAAAATATTTATTTCAAAATGGTTGGACACACTGGAGAAAAACTCAGTTAAAAGGAAATCAAACCCAGTGTTAGTCTGGGCTTCAGTGTCAGTAAATGCAGTTTTGAAAGTAGTTGTTCTGATGGTTTCTCTGGAAGTTGGTATGTTCTGAGAGAGGAGTGGGAGAGGCTTCATAATTAAGGTAGTAAGTTGTCTTAATACAGCTGCCAACTAGTCTTGTCCTAGCTCTGATTAAGCAAACTTTTTAGGGAGTTCAAATTGCCACAAACTATATTGATCTTTATGAAAAGAATCTGATTGGTACTGAATAGGATTGTATTAATCAATATCTTGGGGTCAACCAGCTTTATTTTTGACACTATACACAGATGTGAATAGATTACAGTATTGATTTTGATTTTTTTTTTCCTTTGAGCACCTAGTATTATGCCTAAAGTATAATGTCTGCTCAATAAATGTTGAATGAGTAAATAAATAATTTTTTAAAATTTGCATTTGAATGCAAAAGTATGCTTAAAACTAATATGCCTCTGGAAGCAATTTCAGCAAAATACCACATGATGGGGTTGCTATTCTATGAACAAGGACTTCTAAAAAGAAAATACCCCTGCCGCATTTCTGGTTATGGTGAACTAATTTAGGAGTAGGTAGAAAACATTAATACAGACTTCTCAAAAAAGATCAGCTTCCTTTTTTTTTTCTTTAAATATTATATAATTATTTTAAAGCAGATGCCTTTAAAAATAATAGAGCAGTAACTCTCAGTGTGGTTCAGAGTTGAATTAGCCAAAAGTTTGAAAAAAAAAAAATCACAACACAGGTCCTTTTGCCTCACCTTGGACATTCTGAATCAGAAATACTTGGAATAAGAAGGGGGATCCATAGTGAAAAACAAAAAAACAACACAAACCGTCTCTCCTGATTCTCTGTCTCAGCTAGAATTGAGACTCTAAACTAGTAGAATATACTATTAAATTTATCAAACCTTTGCCTGTTACAGGGCTTCCCTGGTGGCTCAGACGGTTAAGAATCTGCCTGCAATGCAGGAGACCTGGATTGGGGAGATCCCCTGGAAAAGGGTTTTAGGAGGAAGTAGAATTGTTTGGTAGCAAAAGAAAGATACTTCCAACCCAAAGAGAGACAAGAAAGAGATCGCAAAAGCAGATGTGATAGTTTGTAAGTTATACAATTAGGGGGGCACTTAGTATATAGGCGATTATTTCTATAACTGCCTGTGGTCCTTGAGAATTCTTTCAATACACATTACAGTCATTGACATTCATAATGATTCCACTGAAACATTTGTTTTCAGAATACATGATATGCATTTCCAAAGATCCTTATAAAAACAATAACCACCAACATGAATAAAAAAGTAAACTTTCAGATTATTGCCCAGAGTTGTAATTTACTATTCAACCTCTTTACCTCCTGTTGTATAGTAGAACTTCAAGACTAAATTTTGTCTGCTTTTTACTGTGAATCCTTGTTTATACACCTCTGATTGCTAAGGGCAGAGTCTATATCTTATCTTTTTCTTTTTTGTGTGTTTTACACAGTGTTTTACCAAAAAGAGACATTTGATTTATTTGACTTCAAAATAAGCTCAGATAGCTGGAAAATTCATTCATATCTAGTCCTCCTGAAATTTCCGAGAATTGAGGCTTATTTTATTACTTTATTATTTTTTATTAGGTGAAGCAGGAAGGGATTTGTATGAATGACTTCTCTAGAAATCGTCTAACTAGAATTCTTTCATTTCACTCCGTGAAAGGCTACCCACTCCAGTATTCTGGCCTGGAGAAATCCATGGATTGTATAGTCCATGGGGTCCCAAAGAGGTGGACACGACTGAACGACTTTCACTTCACTTCACTTCACTTCACTGACTCTATACCTTGATACTCCTTATCAATAAAAAAAAACAATAGGCTGTCTTAAGAATACAACAAATAAGTGTTTTAATTTATTTGAATACACAACAGTAACATGATATATAGATTATATAACTATAGATAAATATTACCAAAAAGTGCCAAAATAAATTGATTAAAAAAAAAAGTGAATTTCTAAATGTATCATAAGCTATGAAAAATACTTATGAGACTCTAAAAGGAACAATATTATAATATTCCTTGGGATTGAATGGTATATTAACCCTCCTATATTTTGAATAAAGTGTTTTGGGTGAAGGTACTGCACCCAGGGAGAGAAGAATATCTAAAATATTTATTTTCATGATGTTTCTTCCTAGTTTCCACTCTAATGATATCAAAATTGCATGGATATTGGTAATTTAGTCAGATTTAGCTTCTGTTAAAAACCAGTCATTGTA
Source organism: Oreotragus oreotragus (assembly GCA_006410675.1). Taxonomy (NCBI): domain Eukaryota; kingdom Metazoa; phylum Chordata; class Mammalia; order Artiodactyla; family Bovidae; genus Oreotragus; species Oreotragus oreotragus. The sequence continues at coordinate 139,694 of SJYX01016853.1, forward strand.
GGATTTACGCATGATTCATAATTTGCCAAAATATAATAGCAATTGGAAAAGATATCTCACATGTGGCTGAAGGAAATCATCCCATTGGTTATGATTATTGCTCCAGATTTGATGGATAGTACTTACATTTTAGGTAAAAAGAAATTTCAATTTACAAGTTTAATTTCACCAGTCTATTATGTATGTTTGATTGAACAAAATGTGATTTGTTCAAATATTTTGTCGTATTATCTTTAATTAAATTCTACTTTATGATCATGAATTTGTAATGGCATTAATAAGAATAAGGCAAAAAACGATAGTGGAGTTTTAATTTAGTGCTTATAAGATCAACAGAGCTGAGAAGGGGCCACCTATCATTTATTTCACTGACAATTTAATTAGAATTTGAAGAAATACTATTGGGCAAACTTTAATGCGGGTATTAGCTTAGATTATGTAACACTGAAAGGATCTGCAAATACCTTAAAATGACCATTTTTAAAAAATTATAATCTAAATATTTATTAAACGTTAATGAAGCATCTGCTGTCAAGCCATGGCCCTTCTTTTTAGTATTCTAAACAGTACTGTGACGTGAAGTGAAGCCGCTCAATTGTGTCCGACTCTTTACGACCCCATGGACTGTAGCCTACCAGGCTCCTCCCTCCATGGGATTCTCCAGGCAAGAGTACTGGAGTGGGTTGCCATTGCTTTCTCCCCTGTTATTCGTGACTTGAAACTGGTCTTTTAAACATTATGTTGCTTGTTTAGAATTATTTTTTTACTAACTGGACCCATCTCTTAGAACTCCTGTTCTAGAGCCTTGAAAAAGTTGAGCCAGAACTCAGGTTCAGAATGCCCCTTTTATATGCCTCTGTATAACATAACATAAAGTATATGATATAAATCATTAATATGATATGTATATAATACTATGTACGTCTGTATATATAATACTATGTACGTCTGATATATATATCTAATACTATGTGCGTCTGTATGGTGTGTGTACTGTCTCTTATACACATCTAGATGTGTATAAGAGACAGAGCATATGCTTTGTGCTTCCTTGGTGGCTCAGAGGTTAAAGCTTCTGCCCGCAATGCGGGAGACNATATGTATATAATACTATGTACGTCTGTATATATAATACTATGTACGTCTGATATATATATCTAATACTATGTGCGTCTGTATGGTGTGTGTATATGCATGAGTGTATGCATATGTATGGTTTCTCTGGTGGCTCAGATGGTCAAGAGTCTGCCTGCCATACAGGAGACCTGAGTTCGATAACTGGGTCAGGAAGATCCCCTGGAGAAGGGAATGGCAACTCACTCCAATATTCTTGCCTGGAGAATCCTATGGACAGAGGGACCTGGCAGGCTATAGTCCATAGAGTCACAAAGAGTCAAACATGACTGAGCAACTAGCACTTTCACTTTCTTTTCTGCATATGTACATATACACTTCAACCCATTCTCATGGAGACCTAAGGTCTTCATGTATCTTCATTTGGTGGATGGAAAGGTGGGCCATGATGGCTGACCATTCAAAATCAACAAAACAAAAAGAACCAGTATTACGGTGAGGACTGCGATGTTGAGAGGAGAAAGCTCATGAGTGTCTTCCTTAAAGAGAAAAGAATGGCCAGTGGTCCTATGGCAAGAAGCAGTTATCCGCTCTAATGGTTTGGTTTGAAGGGTCTGTGAAGGCTATTTTCCACCGAATAGTTTACTGCTCCAATTCTTGTGTTTAATGTTTGAGCATGTACTGAGTGCAAGACACTGCACTAGTGTGTGTGAGTAGAATGGTTAAAAAAAGTCAAGGAAACTGTTTTTAAAGAGATTGAAATTTAAAGAAATTAATAACATACTTTTTAAAAAGTTAACACAGTTTTCGTAAGCATTTTCCTTTGGAATGAAGAAAACGTCATTATTTAAGAAACCATGTAAATAAACCATTGAGATAGAAACTGAGACCCTGAGGCAAATGTTAGTGAATAAATAAACTAACCAATATTAATTTTATCTTAGAAATATGTGAGATTTTGAATGTGGATGAGGAGAGCTCAAAGACAGCAAAGCATCACCGTGATTGGCTCAAGAAATTTTAATCAAAAATTTAATTGAAACTGTCTGTATTTCTGGGAAAAGCATAGTGAGTGTGAAACAGGATGCACAATGATAAGAGAAGGCTGCTGTTTAGCAGGAATTGGTAAGACAGCTCAAATTGTGAGTTTGACTGGGGCAAAACGGTGGGGAGGCACAGTCCGGGCAGAAGGAAAAGTGTGCAATGGCATCAGTCTGGGAAGTGGCTTTCCCCTGACTCATTCCAGAGGTCAGCGAGCCTTAGGATTTGTAGTAGAAGGGTAGGCTACACCAAAGAAGTCAGTGTTTGTACGAGGTTTTTGTTGGGAAAATGGGTAGTCATTGTCTTAGTCTATTTGGACTGCTATAACAGAATGCCACATACAAGATGGTTTATTAACAAAAGACTTCATTTGTCACAATTCTGGAGGCCGCAAAGTTCAATATTCAGACACTTGAAGATTTGGTGTCTGTGAAGGTTCATTTTGTCCCCACATTAAGGAAGGGGTGAGAGAATTCTCTGGGTTTTGTTTTATAAGGGCACTAATCCCATTCATAAGGGTTCCATCCTCATATCTAATCACCTCTCCAAAGCCCCACCTCCAAATACTGTCACATAGGGATTAGGTTCAAACAAATGAATTTTGGGGGAACACAAGTGTCAGTCTGTAGTGGTCACTGATAGTCTTCAAGTGGATCACAGATATGACTGGATTTTAATTTTAAGGAAATAATGCTGACTTTTCTATGAAGAATGGACTGAAGATTGCAGTGGATAAGATAGCTGGTGGCTTTATGAAAAATGAACTGAACAAAGGGTATAAAAATGATAGAGACTAACTAATAGGTTATATCTGTAACCTCAATAACAGATGATGGTGTCTGGATATTTCTGGGGTTAAACATTGGAAAAGACTAAGGTCATAATGATTTTTAAGAATAAAGCTTAAATCTCTTTGCTCCTGGTGAAGAGAACTTTAGTAACTTTCATATATTTAACAAGGTATTGCTAATAAAGTTCCCATTCTTTTTCATCCACCCTTTGAACTTTCTGCAAATTTGTGTGAAGTCATTCATGCATTTTCAATTCATGAGAGCAACATAGCATCACATGTGATATTCCCACTTGCATTATACTAGGAGTTAGCTCTTTTTGTAATGATATGTGTGAAATTAGGTCAGTAATTAATAAAGAAAGTATATCTGCTATAAAGTTGGAGCACTGAGCTGGAATTGTTACTATTGTTTTTTTTTTTTAACTAGGAAAGTCTCTGGATAATTTGGCATCAGAGTTTTGAACTGAATTTGAACTTAGTGGTGTATGAATTAGTTTCCCCGTGCTTAAATGTGACTACATTTTTTCCAAGAAAAACAATTTGAAAGTCTTGGAAAAAAGCTCAAAAGATCCTCTTAATATATCAAATAACTCTTACAAAACAACTCTTTGATGTTAAGTGTGAAAGTATCAGAAACATGGAGATTAAATTTCCTCTGGGACATTTCTACATGAACGGAAAAAGTGCTTAGTAAAACACCTTTTGGGTTTTGCCTATTCCCAGAAGCATTTTAAAAGGAAAATAGGCATTTAGCAAATCCAAGAGCAGCTGAATTTTTACATCCTTTATACAGACATATTGTGTTACTTAACTTCTTTTCCAGTTCTTTTAGTTTGATTCTTTTAATATATTGGGATTTTCTAAACTTTGCCCAGTTGGTTTTAGTTTGGGATGTATATTTTCAAGTAGGACCGACAGTATGACCAGAAGTCATTGCCAACAGGGATGCTACTCCAAGGAGTTTCTGGATTTAAAGTATAGTATGTTCTACCCCGTTTACAACCACACCTTCCTCATTAAATGTGATTCTCATTCAGTGAGATCAAAGCTGGCCTTGAGAAAACTGGGATATAGTCAAAATTTGTGGGTTGTGAATAAACTTGGCCTGCATAAAATACACCAAGGTATCACCATGCCTTTCTTGAAGAATCAATGCTTTTTCCCTGAGTTCTGTTATTCAATGACTTAAACAAACAAACAGACACACTTTTTATTAGTTTGTATTGCTTTCCATGATTCACTTTTTTTTCTTTTCAAAAAAGTAAGTGTTCATGAGTAAAGAAATTAACAAATGAACTGAGCTAAACACTTTACATGCATTATATTAATATTATATTTGAACTGGTGAAAGCTCAGATGGTAAAGAATCTGCCTGCAATGCTGGAGACCTGGGTTTGATCCCTGAGTCAGGAGGATCCCTGGGAGAAGGGAATGGCAATCCACTTCAGTATTCTTACCTGGAGAATTCCATGGAGAGAGGACCCTGGTGGGCTACAGTTCTTTGGGTCACAAAGAGTTGGACATGACTGAGCAACTAACACCAACCCCTTATTTTCAGATGGGCAAACAGAGTCAAAGCGTCAGTGTTCACACTCAGGAAATCACGAAAGTTAATTTTAAACTTTGGCTGTTCTTCTTACTCTCAAAGTTATGGGTCTTTTAACTTTTCTGGCTTTATTTTTTCTCTTGTCATTTAAAGATGAATTTTGCTAAGGATCTATACTTGGCTTTCTTCTGGCTATGATTTTTCACAATATGATGCCACCCAATTCTAGATTTTCCCTTAATATTTCTGCAGAGATGGTTCCTTTGTATCTATGCCGTTTCCATCATCACCAATATGTCAGGTCCCAATTGAATTCAAATTTAATTTTACAAAAAAAGTTACTTAAGTATGTAATTCACTTTGAAAAACTTGAAAAATGTTAAATCTTTATCCCAGTGGGTAAGTAAATTATCCAGTAGTAATACTCATATTTAAAATGGGCCTATATTCAGACTTGTATGAAAGTTTGGATATTTGTGTGGCATACAGTTAATAGCAGATGTAAATCTTCTTGCTTCCCAGGTGGCTCAGTGGTAAAGAATCCGCCAAGCAGGAGATGTGGGTGGGTTCAACCTCTGAGTCAGGAAGATCCCCTGGAGAAGAAAATGGCAGCCAACTCCAGTATTCATGCCTGGGAAATCCCATGGACAGAGGAACCTGGTGGGCTACAGACCCCTGGTGGGGTCACAAAGAGTTTCACACAACTGCAACAACAACAACAGCATAAATCTTGTTAGAGCAGATGCACTAAAGTCTTGATTTCAGGTTTATATGGGAGCATTTTATTGATAGGTTACAATATAGAAAAATATCCTGAGATGAAAGAGTTCTGAGTTTAAGCTTTCATTTTAACATTTCCCTCCTTATACTGCATGTATACATACATGCTTATAATGAAGGTATATTTTGACCTTTTTCATTGAAACAGAATCCTACAGAGCATCTTTTCTCTGACGTATGAGATTCTTTGACAAGAATATAGCTGGGTTTTCTCAGCTTGCAGTTTCTCCTAAGAGACCAGCAGGAGAGAAAACCAATGGGAAATTTGTTTCCCAGTTAGCAAGCTTCCCTTACTGTATTTCAAAGTGTGGTCCCTTGTAGAATCTTACACGGAACTTTCACTGTATTCTTGAAATATTCAGTTCCTCTGCTGTATCAGGTTCTCACACACACACACACAAAAGTTCAATTATAAAAAATATGTTTCCTTTACAGACTGTAATAAAATATTACATTGTGGTTATATGAGTACTCACACCTCAACCAATGATAATCAAAAACATTGCATACCGTGTGATAAGCTTCAGACATAACCATTCAGGAAGCTAATACGAAACCTTTGGCTAATTTGGCCAAATTTCTCTAATTATCTTCAAAGTGATGTCCCTGCCATCATTGTTAACTGTATTTATTAATGTAATAGTTTCCTAAATAGAATTTAATGAAATAATACATAACTATTTATTATGAAAACTTCATAAACATTTTTGAATTTTTAATAGGAGTCATAGATATACAGAGAATTCAAAGTTATTTCACTTTTGAATATTTATTTCAAAAATATTGAAAAAATTATTTCACTTTGCTCAGTCAGTCTATCTCTTTGTGACCCTATGGACTGTAGATAGCCTGCCAGGCTCCTCTGTCCATGGGGATTCTCCAGGCAAAAATACTAGAGGGTTGCCCTGTCCTTCTCCAGGGGATCTTCCCAACCCAGGGATCGAACCCAGGTGCATTGCAGGTGGCTTCTTTACTGACTAAGCCATCAGGAATTAGCCATTTCACTTTAAGTGGTTTAAATATTTAAATTATTTTTAAATAGTAGTTTATTTAAGGTTGTTAGTTATCTTTTTAAACAATAAACTTTTAATTTAAAAATTATTTTAAATTTGCATAAAAATTGTAAAGATTGTACAAAGGGTTCTTGTGCATTCCATACTCAGCTTCCCTTCTTATTAACATCTTACCTATATGACACATTTGTCACAATTAATGAAACCATAATGATAGTTATTAAACAAAGTCCATATTCTATTCAGATTTCTTTAGTTTTCACCTAATGTCCCTTTTTTGTTTCAGGAACCCATTCAAAATACCATAATATACTTAGTCCTCATGTATCCTTAGCAAACTCTATGCTGTGGTTTTTCTGTTTTTCCTTATTTTTGGTGACCTAGATAGTTTTGATGGCACCCCACTCCAGTACTCTTGCCTGGAAAATCCCATGGATGGAGGAACCTGGTGAGCTTCAGTCCATGGGATCATGAAGATTTGGACACGACTGAGCAACTTCACTTTCACTTTTCACTTTCATGCATTGGAGAAGGAAATGGCAACCCACTCCAGTGTTCTTGCCTGGAGAATCCCAGGGATGGGGGAGCCTGGTGGGCTGCCGTCTATGGGGTTGTACAGAGCTGGACACGACTGAA
>SJYX01016853.1:168019-206337 GCA_006410675.1 Oreotragus oreotragus
TTGGGAGAATGGCATTGAAACATGTATAATATCATATAAGAAATGAATCGCCAGTCTAGGTTCAATGCAGGATACAGGATGCTTGGGGTTGGTGCACTGGGGTAACCCAGAGGGATGGTATGGGGAGGGAGGTGGGAGGGGGGTTCAGGAGTTGGAGCTTATGTACACCCGTGGCAGATTCATGTTGATGTATGACAAAACCAATACAGTATTGTAAAGTTAAAAAAAAAAGACCCTGATGCTGGGAAAGATTGAGGGCAGGAGGAGAAAGGGATGACAGAGAATGAGAGGGTTGGATGGCATCACTGACTCCATGGACATGAGCTTGGGCAGAATCCGGGAGACAGTGAAAGTGAAGTCACTCAGTCGTGTCCAACTCTTTGTGACCCCATGGACTGTAGCCTACCAGTCTCCTCTGTCCATGGGATTTTCCAGGCAATAGTCCTGGAGTGGATTGCCATCTCCTCCAGCGGAATCTTCCCAAACCCAGGGATTGAACCTGGGTCTCCCGCAGTGTAGACAGACGCTTTACCATCTGAGCCACCAGGGAAATCACTACTCTTTGCGACCCCACGGACTGTAGCCTACCAGGCTCCTGGGTCCATAGGATTTTCCAGGCAAGAGTACTGGAGTAGGTTGCCATTTCCTCCTCCAGGGGATCTTCCTGACCCAGGGATCAAACCCAGGTCTCCCGCAGTGTAGGCAGATGCTTTACCATCTGAGCCACCATGGAAGCCCGGGAGACGGTGGAGGGTAGGAAAGCCTGGTGTGCTGCAGTTCATGGGGTTGTAAACAGTCGGACACTGAGCAACTGAACAACTGAACAACAACATAATTTATCCTAAAATTATGGAAGATAAAGTATCCTGGAAGTACTCAAGAAGGTGCTAGATTACAAGTGGCATCTGTCAACCACATAATAACCTTGTTTATCAGCTGTATGAAATAGATCAGGATGTATAATAATTCATTTTGTTCTGCTCTTTTGTCCCTGTATCTAATTTGAAACTCTATTCTGGGTCAAAGTTATGTCATATCTAAATTAACTCCCCTAAATTCAAGTTTTTATAATTCAGATTCCATTTTTTATATATACATTTATGTCATGTCAGTTCAGTTCTGTCACTCAGTCATGTCTGACTCTTTGCAACCCCATGGACTACAGCATGCCAGGCTTCCTTGTCCTTCACCAACTCCCAGAGCTTGCTCACTCATGTCCATGAAGTTGGTGATGACATGCAACCATCTCATCCTCTATCATCCCCTTCTCTTCCTGTCTTCAATCTTTCCCAGCATCAGGGTCTTTTCAAATGAGTCATTTCTTTGCATCTGGTGGCCAAAGTATTGGAATTTCAGCTTCAGCATCAGTCCTTCCATTGAATATTCAGGACTGATTTCCTATCTGGCATTCCCATCTCTTTAAGAATTTTCCACAGTGTGTTATGATCCACACAGTCAAAGGCTTTGGCATAGTCAGTAAGGCAGAAGCAGATGTTTTCCTGGAGCTCTCTTGCTTTTTCAATGATCCATCGTATGTCGGCAATTTGATCTCTGGTTCCTCTGCCTTTTCTAAATCCAGCCTGAATATCTAGAAGTTCATGGTTCACATATTTGAAGCCTGACTTGGTGAATTTCGAACATTAGCTTGCTAGCATGTGAGATGAATGCAATTGTGTGGGGATTTGAACATTCTTTGGCATTGCCTTTCTTTGGGATTGGAATGAAAACTGACCCTTTCCAGCCCTGTGGCCACTGTTGAGTTTTCTAAATTTGCTGGCATATTGAGTGAAGCACTTTTACAGCATCATCTTTTAGGATTTGAATTAGCTCAGCTGTAATTCCATCACCTCCCCTAGCTTTGTTCGTAGTGATGCTTCCTAAGGCCCACTTGACCTCGCATTCCAGGATATCTGACTCTAGGTGAGTGATCACACCATCATGGTTATCTGGGTCATGAAAATTTTTTTTTTGTATAGTTTTCCTATGTATTCTTGCCAACTCTTCTTAATATCTTCTGCTTCTATTAGGTCCATACCATTTCTGTCCTTTATTGAGCCCATCTTTGCATGAAATATTCCCTTGGTATCTCTAATTTTCTTTGAAGAGATCTCTAGTCTTTCGCATTCTATTGTTTTCCTCTATTTCTTTGCACTGGTCACTGAGGAAGGCTTTCTTATCTCTCCTTGCTATTCTTTGGAACTCTGCATTCAAATGGGTATATGTTTCCCTTTCTCCTTTGCCTTTTGCTTCTCTTCTTTTCTCAGCTATTTGTAAGGGTTCCTCAGACAATCATTTTGCCTTTTAGCATTTCTTTTTCTTGGGATGGTCTTGATTGCTACCTCCTGTCCCATGTCACGAACCTCCATCCATAGTTCTTCAGGAGCTCTCTCAGATCTAATCCCTTGAATCTATTTGTCACTTCCACTGTATAGTCATAAGGGATTTGATTTAGGTCATACCTGAATGGTCTAGTGGTTTCCCCTATGTTCTTCAATTTAAGTCTGAATCTTGCAATAAGGAGTTCACAATCTGAGCCACAGTCTGCTCCCAGTCCTATTTTTGCTGACTGTATAGAGCTTCTCCATCTTTGGCTGCAAAAAATATAATCAATCTGATGTTGGTTTTGACCATCTGGTGACGTCCACGTGTGGAATCTTCTTCTATGTCGTGTCACTCCCTGAAATTAAACACCCAGGATTATTTTTTATCCTGACTCAAGTCAAAACCATTGTCAGCAATTAAAATCTCCCTTTCACAATGTCATATGTTTTATTAAACCCTATACTTTATTTGATCTCAATATATACTATCTGTCTTAATTATTTATCCTTTTTGTACCTGAACACCTGCTGTTCTACTTAGCTAAGATGTTGTCACACTTCCCATCTCTAGTTTGGCTCTTTGAATTCTTGCTTATTTTTTGAGTCTTTGTCCAAGGTCTATATCTTTCATGAAGACTTTCTTGATTATTCCAGGTAGTGGAAGATAAAATGATAAACAATAATATTGCTGAAAAAATATATGATTATATTAAGGTTCAAATAGTATTTTAGAAATAAGTAGATCCACTTAAAAAGTCCAAGGAGAAAAATGTATGTGTACATATATGTGCATATACATTTGCACACTCAAATCATAAAAGAACGTTGGAAAGGCCAGTTTAAGCCAAGCAATAAATGAAAATTAAACATCAGACTTTTTGCCTAGTTTTGACAATATTCCAGTTTGCTCACCCTCAGAATGAAAATATTTAGTATTTGCATTATCATCAAAGAAGGACTATTGGGATGCTGAACTAGATATACTATCAAACCTCTTTCTGTTTTTTTTACTAAAAGAGGAGGTGAAATATGAAGCATTGAATATGCCCCCAAGATCAGTACAGAGTGGCAACCTGGTTGGAGACAACAATGGAAAAAAATAATCAAATCTTAATACTATGTGTCTGTCTGTGTGTGTATTCTGCAGCCCTGTAGCTTCTTCCACTGCCTTCTGACAGATTAATATGGTCAATGAATTGTGTAGCTGCACATCTACATTGCTCCATCTTTTCCCCAGACATTGCTGCAAGCAGGAAAAAACATAGCGGGGAAAGATGGATGCTCAGAGTCCTTGCGCTCTGTGAGTTGGGCTTGAATAAAATCAAGGTGGCCAGGGGTTTGGCATAGTCTCCTTACCCTCATCAGGTCTACCCGTAGTGGGATGCAGAAAAGGGAGTCAGCACCAGACCTCATTGATCTCACTTGCCTTGGATCCCCTATAGTAATTAATGTTATTAACCTAATTAGCACCTAATTATATTCTCTCTTTATTTTTCTCACTCTTTCAACTGTATTGGAGATCCTTCAGGGCAGAGACTATTCTGCAGAACTGTTTATGTACTCTCAGTGTTTAACATAATGCTGAACACAAAGAAAGTGCCCCGTATGTTAACACATCTCCTTTTTGTACATAAAGACAAGAGAAGTCCTGTGCATTTAAGAGTGTATTTTAACTAAGACATGATTTTAATAGTTCCATGATCAGTAGTTTGGTTTTTATTTAAAGCAATTAAATTTCCACTAGATAAAAATAACAGTAATTGTGCACTTATTATGTGGAGAGTGTTTTCACATATGTTATTTAACTTAATTATTACAACCAGAGCCAGATTAAGCAGCAGATCATCCTTGTCATTTCCCAGAGTGCCATTCTGACAGGCACTAAAAATCTATGGCACTTAAATATTGCTGGAAGACAAATAAAATTTTATTTATTAGAAATATTCTAAGGTCTTCTTGTGGCTTCCCAGGTGGCGCTAGTGGTAAAGAACCCAGCTAACTCAGGAGACCAAAGAGACGCAGATTTGATCCCTGGGTGGGGAAGATCCTGTGGAGGAGGGCATGCCACCCACTCCAGTGTTCTTGCCTGGAGAATCCCATGGACAGAGGAGCCTGGCAGGCTACAGTCCACAGGCTTGCAAAGAGTCGGACACGACCGAACAGACTTAAGATGCCCAAGGCCTTCTTACTCAAACTGTGTTTCAAGAGCCAGCAGGACAGGATCACCTGGGAATTTGTCAGAAATGTCAAATCTCAGATTCCACCTAGACCCGCTGAACCAAAATTTATTTGCATTTTAACATGATACCAAGTATCACACTGAAGTTGGAAAAATAGTCTCAGGGATAGTATTTGTGTGGTTAGAGGTATTATTTTTATAAACTATTTAGACGGAGTTATACTCCAAGAGACAGGATCCAATAAAAATAGTTGCTCACTAAAATGACTCTTTGGACCCGTGAGTTTAGCAAATTTCAGGACTTTTTCTTTGCTTAGTAGTGTATGCGAGTTCAGGGCCAGAGCTAAGTTGCTCATAATATAGCAGAGCCTGAGTATTGCTAATAATACTGGCAAACTTGACTTTTAAGTCAGAATGAAGACAGACAATATTCTATGTGCAATTCAAATATTTTAAAAATGTGAATATTAAAGGACATTGGATTAGGCATCCTAGCTTTCCCGGGGTTCTTCAGATGTCACCCGCACAGCAGGACACTTTACACCTGCTGCTTCCTCCTCTTGGGATGCCTTTTCTCCAGGTCTTTGCCTGGCTGGCTCCATATTGTCATTTGTGTTGCCTCACTGGGGAGTTTTTCCTTAGGCATCCTCATTAAAATAGCCTGGAACCTCTAACCCTTCAATCTGCTAATAGCATTTATCACTTTCTAAACTCATTTATTTATTTACTGACTTACTTGTCCTCTCCTCTTAATTGTTAGCTTGTGAGAGGAGAAATTTTGTCTATTTTTTTAACATCATATTCCCTGTTCTAGTACATGACAGATTCTCAGTAAATAGTTGCAGGATGAATGAATCAACAGATTAAGAAATTAAAACAGTTAATGATACCAATATGCTAACATATACTATATTATATATATAAATAAATAAGACTCTGTGTGACCCCATAGATGGCAGCCCACCAGGCTCCCCCATCCCTGGGATTCTCCAGGCAAGAATACTGGAGTGGGTTGCCATTTCCTTCTCCAATGCATGAAAGAGAAAAGTGAAAGTGAAGTCGCTCAGTCTGTCCGACTGTTAGCGACCCCATGGACTGCAGCCCACCAGGCTCCTCCGTCCATTGGATTTTCCAGGCAAGAGTACTGGGGTGGGGTGCCATTGCCTCCCCCCAAATCTGGTTACTAGTAAATAGTTAATTAACAGATAACAAGGTTATATTAGAATTCTACAGGCACCCTTATTTATCTAGGGACTTGAAAACTTTTGTGTTGGTTTGGGTTTCCTTTTTTTAAGGCTCATAGAAATAAATGCTAACACATCTTAAAAATAAATAAATAAATAAATAAATACATGGCATAGATGAGACCTAGAAACCTTTTCGTGTTTTCACAACTATTGGCTAAGTGCATCCAATACACTCATTGACAAGCACTGCTCTAAGAACATAGTTCTGCTGCATATTAATGTATGACTTTGCTCAAATTACTAAGCCTGTTTAAATTTCAGTTTCCTCATATGTTAAATGGCACTAATAATATTACTTTTACGTGTTTCATGGGGATTTTGAGACTATAAATTGGGGTAGTACATTCAAAATTCTTGTAGAGTCTGATGTATTCTAAGCACTCGATAGATCAATATTAGTTTCAGAAAAGTTGGACAGTCAGTGCTTAGGAGGATGAAGAATTATCTCATAGATATAACATTTGCTTTTGTGGAAACAGTGATAATAGATGGTATTCACAAATAATACGAAATACTTTCCAAAGTACTCTCACCACATTCTCCTCTATTATTGTGACATATTTCCTTCATTTTATCTTCAGAGAGGAAATGAATGTGTTTGACAAATTCCTTTCACTTGCTTTAATGCAAGTGACTGTGTTGGATTACAATACATTAAAATTGGATATTTTGCATTTTTTTGCAATTTTTATTATTCATAAAACAAAACATACATGTTAGGCATGTGTGGGTGTGTGCTCAGTTGCTAAGTCCTGTCTGACTCTGCAACCCCGTAGACTGCAGCCCGATAGGCTCCTCTGTCCATGGGCTCTCCCAGGCAAAAATACTGGAGTGGGTTGCCATTTCCTTCTCCAGGAGATCTTCCCAACCCAGCAGTTGAACCCGCGTCTCCTGTGTCTCCTGCATTGGCAGGCAGATTCTTTACCTGCTGAGCCACCTTGAGAAGTTCCTACATGTTGGGAGTAGATTGTAATGTACAACTTGATTAAATTTTGCATATGTCTGCACACACATAATAAACATCAGACAGGAATATAGAACAAAATCAGGTCCTCAGAAGTCATCCTCATTCCAGTACCCAATCAATACTGTCAATTACCACTAATCTGACTTAACATTATTGTGGATTGGTTTTGCCTGGTGTAAGCTTATATATGGAGTCATTAATGCTTCTTTTTCTTTGACTTCTTTTACTCAACATTATGCCTGTGAGAATTATTCAGATTATGTACATTGCAATATATTGCTCATTTATTTGCTGCATAGTATTTTGTTTTAGAAAATACTATCTGTAGAAAATTCTGAAAGAGATGGGAATACCAGACCACTTGACCTGCCTCTTAAGAAACCTGTATGCAGGTCAGAAAGCAACTGTTAGAACTGGACATGAAACAACAGACTGGTTCCAAATAGGAAAAGGAGTATGTCAAGGCTGTATATTGTCACCCTGCTTATTTAACTTCTATCAGAGTACATCATGAGAAACGCTGGGCTGGAAGAAGCACAAGCTGGAATCAAGATTGCTGGGAGAAATATCAATAATCTCAGATATGCTGATCACACCACTCTTATGACAGAAAGTGAAGAGGAACTAAAAAGCCTCTTGATGAAAGTGAAAGAGGAGAGTGAAAAAGTTGGCTTAAAGCTCAACATTCAGAAAACGAAGATCATGGCATCTGGTCCCATCACTTCATGGGAAATAGATGGGGAAACAGTGGAAACAGTGTCAGACTTTATTTTTGGGGGGCTCCAAAATCACTGCAGATGGTGACTGTAGCCATGAAATTAAAAGATGCTTACTCTTTGGAAGGAAACTTACGACCAACCTGAATAGCATATTAAAAAGCAGAGACATTACTTTGCCAACAAAAGTCCGTCTAGTCAAGGCTATGGTTTTTCCAGTGGTCATGTATGGATGTGAGAGTTGGACCGTGAAGACAGCTGAGCTCCAAAGAATGGATGCTTTTGAACTGTGGTGTTGGAAACGACTCTTGAGAGTCCCTTGGACTGCAAGGAGGTTCAACTAGTCCATCCTAAAGGAGATCAGTCCTGGGTGTTCATTGGAAGGACTGATGCTAAAGCTGAAACTCCAGTACTTTGGCCACCTCATGCAAAGAGTTGACTCCTTGGAAAAGATCCTGATGCTGGGAGGGATTGAGGGCAGGAGGAGAATGGGGTGACAGAGAATGAGATGGCTGAATGGCATCACCAACTCGATGGACGTGAGTCTGAGTAGACTCCGGGAGTTGTTGATGGACAGGGAGGACTGGCATGCTGCAATTCATGGGGTTGTAAAGGGTCGGACACGACTGAGTGACTGAACTGAACTGATACTACATATTTATTTATCCACTCAAGGATCCTACTGAGTGTGTGTAGTGGTATTACGCTGTGATTTTAGTTTCCATTTTCTAAATGTTTAATGGGAGGATAATATTTTATATTTATTGGACAATTGTGTACCTTTTTGTTGTTAATTTGTGAGTTTTACAAAATTTGGATAGAAGTGTTAGTTGAGTAAATGTGTTGGAAATACCTTCTCCCAACCCATGTCTTGCATCTTTACTCATTAATGAGATCTTTGGATGACTAGAAGTCTTCATTTTAATGTAGTCCAATTCATAGTCCTCCTCTTATTTACAATTAGTGTTTTGTAGCCCTGCTTAAAAAAATCTTTGCTACTTCAAGAACACGATGATTTTCTTGCATTTTATTGTATAAACTTCATTTTACCTTTCATATTTCTTATTTTTTAAAGGATATACTAGCTGGTATAGAATTATTATTTGGTAGCGTTTCATTGGGCTTCCCTGGTGACTCAGACATTAAAGAATTTGCCTGCAATGCGGGAGACCTGGGTTCAATCCGTGGGTTGGAAAGATTCCTTGGAGGAGGGTGTGGCAACCCATTCCAGTATTCTCGCCTGGAGAATCCCATGGATGGAGAAGCCTGGCATAGGGTAGCAAAGAGTTGGACATGACTGAGCAACTAAGCACAGAACACAACATAGCATTTTACTGCACTTTAAACAATGCCATTCGCTGTCTTTTGGCTTCCACTTTCAGGAGGAAAATTTACTCTGTGTCTGATAAGTACTTCCCTGAAGGAAATGTTTCCTTTATCTCTGATTGTGCGTTAACTATTTCTTTTTCATTAGTTTGAGTATAATATGCCTTGATATGATTCCCCTTGTATTTTTCCTGTTGGAGATTTATAAAGGTCTTTGAAATTGTGACTCAAGGTGTTTAGATGGTTTAAAAAATTGTCAGCTACTGTTTCTTCGTATATTGCTCCCTTTTTTACCTTTTCACTTAAATGTATTTTCCTCTGTTCCTCATGGTGCAGATGGTAAAGAGTCTAACTGCGGTGTGGGGGACCAGGGTTCCATCCCTGGGTCGGGAAGATCCCCTGGAGAAGGAACTGGCAACCCACTCCAGTATTCTTGCCTGGAAAATCCCATGGCTGGACGAGCCTGGCAGGCTACAGTCCATGGAGTCGCAAAGTTTCAGACATGATTGAGCGTCTTCATGTTCACTTTCTTTTTGTAATCTATATAGTCTGTTTGTGGCTTAGATGGTAAAGCCTCTGCCTACAATGTGGGAGACCCGGGTTCAGTCTCTGGGTTGGGAAGATCCCCTGGAGAAGGAAATGGCAACCCACTCCAGTATTCTTGTCTGAAGAATCCCATGGACAAAGGAGCCTGGCAGACTACAGTCCTTAGGATTGCAAAGAGTTGGACACTACAGAAGCTACTTAGTACACACACTTAAAAACTATGAAAGTTATATGTGCTGTTTTAAATTGTTAAAATAACTAGACATGTATCCTAAGGAGATAATAAAAAGGAAGGAAAGAGTATTGTCTGAAATTATTCACAGAGGCTTTTGAAAATGAGAAAATAAAAAAAGCTGTCATGAATAGAAGTAGCCATAGCATCTGACAGTGGAGAAATTGCAAGAACATATGCTAGCTTCAATATGATGGAGGCATTAGAAAAATAACTGTGAATGGCACATAGAACACTTAAAATGAATACTACTTATATTACATGAAATTATATATATATATATACTATATCAACAGAGATATACTATAAAATTGCAACTGCATAAAATAATTAAATATACTAGAAGGCCATACAAAAGTTAATAGTTTTATAGTCCAGAGTATTTATAAATTCAGATGGATGCAGAACAGGTAAGTATGCAAGATGAGCTTTATGAATAGATACAGTGGGTGGTGTGGTTTAGAAAGTGAGAAGGGATTCATGAGGCCTCCTGGAATTAATGTCTAGCTTTGCAACTCAGAGTTCAGTACCCAGAGGCAAGTCTTAATATCTTTTGGGGCAAGATGCATAGTATACCATATCTTACTCACATGTTTTGTGATGGTCACATTAAAAAACAGAGGTAAGAAAATCTTGAAATGGTAAAGCATGATGTAAATACTGAAGATTATCATCATTTTCTCTGGCTTTCATACCAATCCTGGTAATTCTATTGAATCTTGAAAGTTCTTAATATTCAGTCCTTTGTCAGTAAGTCTATAACCATGGGAGGGCACAGACCTTAAATGCTCTTGGGCTGGCCATCAATATTAGTAACTGGAAGTGGCTAGAACCAGATCCAGGCTGAGTATTCCAAAGCTGGAAGAAAGGAGAAAGAGAAAGGGATTATTGATTCTGTGCTGCAACCATCATTTTTCTGTATGCAAGAGGGTTCCTCTAGACACAACACAAGTCTCCAGTTAGTATTTGCTAATCATTTCTTTCTCTCCTGAGACATTGTCATCTTTCAAGTGCCCAGTCTAAAGATAATTACATTTATACTATTTGCTACTACATAGATATTTCATTTTTCTTTCCCTGTGTTATTTGTGCCTTTAGGTGATATAAGAACAGAACTATTCTTTTTTTTGGGCACAATACGTCCTACTTCTGTGCACTGGTTATAGAATTCTAGCAAAACTAAAAGCTAAAAACAGGATTGCAGGATAGAAATAACCTAAAACCTCTCTGGAGAACATGAACTTGGTAATGTGTGTAGAGGATATAAAATTAGATTGTAGCTAAGAAGTGTTAAATTACATTTTTTTTGTTTTATCTTTGACTTTCTGTACAACCTTGGAAAAACTTACCTGTGTATTCTGCTACAGTGCCACTGTTTGAGACCTCTGTTGCCTGAAAACTTCATTATGCATTTGAACGTTGCTAAGAAAGTAGGTCTTAAAATTTCTTACTGCTCACACATATACACACACACTTTAATTATATGAAGTGATAGATATATTAACTACATCAACTAACTAAGCTTATTGTGGTATAATCATTTTGCAACATATACATATATCAAATCATTATGATGTACACCTTGAACAAGACTACACAGAAGAACTACACAAAAAAGATCCTTGTGACCCAGACAACCACGATGGTGTGATCACCCACCTAAAGTCAGACATTCTGGAATGTGAAGTCAAGTGGGCCTTAGGAAGCATCACTACTAATAAAGCCAGTGGAGGTGATGGAATTCCAGTTGACCTATTTCAAATCCTAAAAGATGATGCTGTGAAAGTGCTACACTCAATATGCCAGCACCTTTGGAAAACTCAGCAGTGGCCACAGGACTAGAAAGGTCAGTTTTCATTCCAATCCCCAAGAAGGGCAATGCCAAAGAATGCTCAAACTGCTGCACAATTGCACTCATCTCACACGCTAGCAAAGTAATGCTCAAAATTCTCCAAGCCAGGCTTCAGCAATACATAAAGTGTGAACTTCCAGATGTTCAAGCTGGATTTAGATCCAGAGATCAAATTGCCAATATCCAATGGATCATCAAAAAAGCAAGAGAGTTCCAGAAAAACATCTATTTCTGCTGTATTGACTATGCCAAAGTGTTTGACTGTGTGGATCATAACACATTGTGGAAAATTCTTAAAGAGATGGGAATGCCAGACCATCTTACCTGACTCCTGAGAAATCTGTGTGCTGGTCAAGAAGCAACAGTTAGAACTGGACATGGAACAACAGACTGGTTCCAAATTGGGAAAGGAGTATGTTAAGGCTGTATACTGTCACCCTGCTTATTTAACTTATATGCAGAGTACATCATGTGAAATGCCGGGCTGGATGAATCACAAGCTGGAATTAAGATTGCCCGGAGAAATATCAATAATGTCAGATACACAGATGACACCACCTTTATGGCCGGAAGCAAAGAAAAACTAAAGAGCCTCTTGATGAAAATGAAAGAGGACAGTGAAAATGCTGGCTTAAAACTCAACATTCAGAAAATAAAGATCATGGCATCCAGTCCCATCACTTCATGGCAATTAGATGAGGAAACAATGGAAACTGGAGAAGACAACGGCACCCTACTCCAGTCCTCTTGCCTGGAAAATCCCATGGATGGAGGAGCCTGGTGGGCTGCAGTCCATGGGGTCGCTGAGTCAGACACGACTGAGCGACTTAACTTTCACTTTTCACTTTTATGCATTGGAGAAGGAAATGGCAACCCACTCCAGTGTTCTTGCCTGGAGAATCCCAGGGATGGCGGAGCCCAATGGGCTGCCGTCTGTGGGGTCGCACAGAGTCGGACACGACTGAAGCGACTTAGCAGCAGCAGCAGCAGCAGCAATGGAAACAGAGAAAGACTGTTTTTGGGGGCTCCAAAATCACTGTGGACGGTGACTGCAGCCATGAAATTAAGACAGTTGCTCCTTGGAAGAAAATCTATGACCAACCTAGACAGCGTATTAAAAAGCAGAGACATTACTTTGCTGACAAAGGTCTGTCTAGTCAAAGCTATGGTTCTCCCAGTAGTCATGTATTGGTGTGAGAGTTGGACTATAAAGAAAGCTGAGTGCCGAAGAATTGATCCTTGTGAACTGTGGTGTTGGAGAAGACTTTTGAGAGTCCCTTGGACTGCAAGGAGACCCAACCAGTCCATCCTAAAGGAAATCAGTCCTGAATATTCAATGGAAGGACTGAGGATCAAGCTGAAACTCCAATACTTCGGCCACTTGATGCGAAGAACTGACTCATTTGAAAATACGCTGATGCTGGGAAAGATTGAAGGCAGGAGGAGAAGGGGATGACAGAGGATGAAAATGTTGGATGACATCAGTAACTCAGTGGACATGACTTTGAGCAAGATCCCGGAGTTGGTGATGGACAAGGAAGTCTGGTGTACTGCAGGCCATGGGGACACAACAGAGTGACTAAACTTTTAGAATTGAACTGATATATCAATTACATCTCAATAAAGCAATGTTATATGTCAAGTATACCGTAATTTTATTCTATACCAGGATCATACTAGAAAAATTAAGAAAACATAGAGATAAATCTTATCCCCCCAACACAAACAAAAGCAAACCAAAAAACCCAGTAAGCTGGTCTAAATGTCCTTGAGGGGAAAAGGGCCCCATTCTCTACTGCTGGTCTGTGAATATGCCCACTTGACAACTGCTGATGCATGGTTAAACCATTCCTGTCTCTAATTGTTTTGCTGATGTCTGCTACTGTTTATAGCTGATGAATTCATGGTATAGTCAGTTTCTGCTATAGTGCTTGTTTTAAAAAACATGATTGATATATTAGGGAATAATTGGAGCATGAATCCTACCTCCATTTGTTTATGCTCAGTTTCTTGAGCAGGAAACACTAGGGGAATACTGAAAACTTCCCCAAGCAGAACTGAGCCTTTGGAGGAGTATACAAAAACATACATGCGATGCCTCAAACAGCTCTCAGCTGCCTCCTTTTATCCCATGTGTTGTGAATCACTCTCATCTTCATCTGGGTTTGTAACTGTTTCTTTTTGCACTACTTCCTAGTAATTCTCAGCTGTAACTCTTCCAGTGTCCACTTCCAAAGACAAATTTCAGGTCATTTTCAAGGTAAACTGTCATATTTATATATTTCTTAACTATTTAACATTTATAAAATAAAGCTTTCATTTTAACTGGGTCCCAGTACTTATTTTTATGTGTCACTGATAAAAATTTTTGAGTGTTATTCCAAACCTCATTTTCCCAGTAAGACATGAGGTTTTTATTTTGCTGTTTTGCCAAGCATGGTGATTATTAGGAACACATACGCCTTCTAGAGAAAAGCTGACTATATAAACTATTTAGGCCAGGCCAGGGTCCAGCTTACCTTTCCTTCAAATCTGCCTTTTCTTCAGCTCTCATTCAGATTACAGATCTCTTAAAGCTTCTGCCTTATTTTTAACCCAAATCCTGGTCTAGATGTTTGACCTGACATGAACCTCCCACTCTTTCCTGTTCTTTCAACTTCACTGACCCAATGGCAGGTTTGCAAAACCCCAGATTCATCTTGCCTTACACAGTGGGGCTGAAAAAGGCCCAAGAGGCCAACTGTATCATGATGCCATTAACCGTGCTCATAGGTGCCACACGGTCACCTGTCATGGTAGTCTTCTCCAAAAACCCAGACTGGGCAGAATAGGAATCCCTTTAACCTGAACTTTCCTCTAATCTTGTTCTCTGTACATCCTCTCTCCTGGACTTTAAAGATTTGGGATGATGAGATAAAGGCACATGACTTCAATGAAAGCTTCCTTTAATGGTTCACTTTCTGCCCTTCACTAGCCCCTGCTTGATACATTTCACCCTATTTTCTCCTCCAGATTTTACCTGAAACTGCTCTCTGCCGACTTCTCCAAGACCTTCTCTTGGTCACAGGCAGTGAACACCTTTCCAGCTTGATCTAATGGGGTCTTCTAAAAGAGTGTGTGGTGGTTATCTTTCCTAAATTCTTAACCTCTCCTGGTTAAGAATTGGCCTTCTTAGCCTCTCCTCTCCCCCGTGATTGCTTCTCAGATTCTCCTCCAGATTAAATTTGGGTTTTCTCGATGTTCAGGCTTGATATCTTTCTCTTCTCTGTCCTCAGCATACTCCTACCCTCTGTTCCCTTAGCTTTGGATAGCATCCACCTGTTGGCTTTCTCACCTCTAGTTCACACTTTTCCTCTCAACTCGAGACATATATTCAAGTGCCTGCTGGAAATCTCTACTTGAAAGTGACAAAGGGCTCTTGAATGTAACATGTCCAAACTCAGAGTTCAGTTCCCCTGAATTTTATTCCCATTGCTGTCTCTGAAAATTAGACAGACCTCTTCCCACCCTTGCCAGAATGGAATCTTTACATTATCCAGTCTTCATGTCGCTAGATTAACATTGAATGCCTGGGTTTGCAGTGTTTGGTGCGCAGAGGCAGTTATACCGAGTTTTTCTACATATAAAGAAGGTGTAGGTGACAAGAAAGAATAACACATAATAGTGATGGTTGGTGGATTTGTGAGGAGTTTATTCTCACATATTGCTAGTAGAATTGGGAATTTTAATAGGCTTTTTGGAAAGCAATATGGAACTATTTGTTCATCAGTTCTACTCCTGAAAATCTCTAAGATAGAAATTAAAACACCAATATATAATAAAGATATTTAAAACAGCATTTTTAGTGATAAAAACTATCAATAAAGCTAAAAGCCATCTATGGGGAAGGAATGAATCAACTGCAATACAACCAGATGATACAACTATGTACCTAATTATAATGAGTCAAATGTATATAAGGTAATAGGGATGAAGAAAGCAAGTGGAGAAATGTGTATCTAATATTATCTTGTGTGTCTTTGTGAGTGTTTGCAAATGTTTCTGTGTGATTGTTTGAGTGTGGAGAAAGGTGTCTGATTCAGGGAGGTAGAATATGGGTTATGTTTTTACTTCTTTATTCTTTTGTCTGATATGCACACACATAAGAATGAATTATTCATATAAAGTTGCACAAAAGTTATTTTACTTATTGCAAGCAAGAAAAACCTTTCTTTTCCTCTTTTCTCCCTTCCTCTCTCCATCTCTCCTGCCATTTTTCTCCATCTCTATTACTCCCACCTCATCTGAAGAAGCACTGTTTTCGTCAGTGCCATTGCAATAACCTGGTATTTTTTTTTCCAGTGCATTTTCTACCTAGCAGCTAGAGTAAACATAAAAACATAAATTATACCTTCTCACTTCCCTGATTAGCCTCCCCTTGTGCTTAGAATAAAACCCAACCCTGATCAAGGCCCTGGATGATTTGGCCCCTGTCTAATTCCTCTCATGATGTCCTCTCCATTTGCTCACTATTCAGCAGTATTGACTAATGGATTTTTTTTTTTTAATGTGGAGGTCTTTTCTGTTTCTCCTGAAATGCTCCTTTTTGCACCCTTCGCTAGTTTATTTCACTGTACTTCTCCTGAGTCTCCTGCATTGGCAGGTGGATTCTTTACCACTGAGCCATCTGGGAAACCCCATGCATATACACAGATGCACACAAATACTCTTTATTTTGTGTGTATGTAGGTAATTCTGCTAGGTTTAATTTTTTAAAAATGTGTTACATGCAGGTGCATTTTTCACAAAATAATTTTTTTTTTTATATTTGGAAGATGAACATTATATGTCTTGATTTGTGCATGAGATAAAACAATAGGTGAGAGAAATTTCAAATCAAATCTTAACACATATCATCCCCTAACATTTTGGGTGATTTCTTTCTGCCCATAGTATTATGTTTCCTCAATCACAATAAGTAAAGTAAAGATCTAGAGTTAAAATTAGACTCCACCTGAAATGCCAGATATGTGTCAAAAACCTCAAAGGAAATAAATGAAATATTCCTGTCTGAAGGCTGAGACCAAACATGATTTTGTTTATATCAGCAGAATTACTAATAAAACTCCAAAGTACTTCCTGAACTCCAGGAGAGGTGAATGATGCTTAATCAATAAATGTTTAGCTGAAGTGCATTTTGGCTAAGAATATATATAGGAGGTAATGTAAAATGTGATGTCTTCTAGCTGTTGTTCTTACTCTTTCAACAGCACTAGTGTTTTAAATATGTATTTACATTCATACATCCTTCTCAACATAGAAATGCAAATAATTTTATCCTCTAATTAATATAATATTTTATTATCTCCATAACTAGAATGAATACTGTAACAACCCCAAAGTAAAATCAAGACACTGATCAGCCTTAATTCAACTCATGATGGAATATATAAGATGAAAGAACCAGAGTTGAGAAGCCAAATTAACTGATCTTTGAACTTCTATATTTTGGCCACCTGATGTGAAGAGCTGACTCATTTGAAAAGACCCTGATGTTGGGAAAGATTGAAGGCAGGAGGAGAAAGGGATGACAGAGGATGAGATATTAGATGGCATCACCAACTCAATGGATATGAGTTTGGGTAAACTCCGGGAGTTGGTGATGGACAGGGAGGCCTGGCGTGCTGTGATTCATGGGGTCGCAAAGAGTTGGACCTGACTGAGCTAGTGAACTGAACTGAACTAAACTGAACTTCTAGGCTGTTCTCTAGCTACATGAGCTTAGAAAAGTTATATGACTTGTTTAAGCCTGACTTTGTTCATCCATAAAACTGAGAAAATAGTATCTGTTCATTATATTTTGTGGCAACTAATTTAGAAAATATATGTCAAATTCCCTGCCCAATATCAGCATTATGATAAACACATGGCAGAATATATTATAGTTACATGGATGGTTCTTTTATCTAGTTAAATGTCAGTTCAGTTCAGTCGCTCAGTCGTGTCCGACTCTTTGCTACCCCATGAATCGCAGCACGCCAGGCCTCCCTGTTCATCACCATCTCCTGGAGTTCACCCAGACTCACGTCCATCGAGTCTGTGATGCCATCCAGCCATCTCATCCTCGGTCATCCCCTTCTCCTCCTGCCCCCAATCCCTCCCAGCATCAGAGTTTTTTCCAATGAGTCAACTCTTCTCATGAGGTGGCCAAAGTACTAGAGTTTCAGCTTTAGCATCAGTCCTTCCAAAGAAATGCCAGGATTGATCTCCTTCAGAATTAGTGTAGTTGGAAGGTTATTGAGGATATAAATTTAGCTAGAGTTTTTGTTTTTGTTTTGCAAGCAAAATATCTGGTTAAATTAAACAAAAGAAATTTCCTCAGGGGGATAGAAAGGAACTTATAGAATGGCTACGAATGCTGGAGACAAGGCTAGGAAATAAGTCAGACACAATAGGAGCCAATTTGGCCCCAAATTTCTGGCCTCAATAACCTGAGGTTCCAGAGACCTATTTGGATTCATCACCCAGATTAATGTACTTTCCTGTTATTTTTGTCAAAATTTTGAGATTTTTAAAGAAAAAGTCTGATGGACTTAGCTTGAGTTACCTGAACATCTTTTATCTGAAGCAGTCAGTCACCTCTGTTTTTGGACCTGTCAGTATTTCTTGCAAAGGAGAGAAAGTGATTCCTCAGATCAAAGTTCAGGCTGTTAAGAAGGGCAAAATTGAAATCAATTGACAAGTAAATACTTAATTAAAATTAAAATGTCACTAAAAATTTCCAAGTGACTCACACTGCCTCTTGAAAAAAATGGAAAATCATTAAATATAATTATATTTAGGATAATTTTTAAAATAATAAAAATATTTATTAGTTGTAATCACAAATATGTGGTCAAAAACAAGGGAGCCATTCAACTCTGACTAGCTGAGCCGTGGATACAGAGGTGTACCAAGGTGGCTTGGGCAGGAGGGTCAGCTTGTATCAGTGGGCCTCCCCTCCTATTTTAAGTGGTTCAATATCCTGTGTTCTCTCTTTTGTTTTTAAATATAATGTTATTCCACATGAGCTTCACTTAAAAAAACAGAAGAGTTTTGCTGCTTTTGGTTGTTGTAGTCATGACTACTCTTTGGGACCCCCTGGACTGTAGCCCTCCCAACGCCTCTGCCTATGGAATTTTCCAGGCAGGAATGCTGGAGTGCCATTTCCTCCTCCAGGGGACCTTCTCAACCCAGGGTTTGAACCTGCGCTTCCTGTGTCTCCTGTATTGGTAGGCAGATTCTCAGCCCTTGTGCCACCTGGGAAGCTGCTAAAACAGATGTATTGGAAAAATAAGAACAGAGATTTTTCAAAACTACAGAACAAAGAAATAACAGTCCAAGAGTCTGCATAGTCTCCAACGTCCTTGATATTGTGAAGGAACATAGGCTAAGGGTTAGCTTGCAGCATCACTATGGAATTTGTTGCCGCTTAGTTTGTAAGGCGGAGAGGGCAATGGCACCCCACTCCAGTACTCTTGCCTGGAAAATCCCATAGACAGAGGAGCCTGGTAGGCTGCAGTCCATGGAGTAGCATAGCATCGGACACAACTGAGTGACTTCACTTTGACTTTTCACTTTCATGCACTGGAGAAGGAAATGGCAACCCACTCCAGTGTTCTTGCCTGGAGAATCCCAGGGACAGAGGAGACTGGTGGGCTGCCATCTATGGGGTCGCACGGAGTCGGACACGACTGAAGCGACTTAGCAGCAGCAGCAGCAGTTTGTAAGGTGTGTCCGACTCTTTTGTGACTCCGTGGACTGTAGCCTGCCAAACTCCTCTGTTCATGGAATTTCCCAGGCAAGAATACTAGAGTGGGTTGCCATTTCCTTCTCCAGGGCATCTTCCCAAACTAGGAGTCAAACCTGTGTCTCCTGCATTGCCAGGTGGATTTTTAACCATTGAGCCACTGAATAGTTTTTGTTAAATAGGTAACATATAGTCAGCATCATGCTACAAACACCACATTTGTGTTGGTATTGTATCTTCTAGTTTTTCAAAGACCTTTAATAAGTATCAACTCATTTGATCTTTACTGAAAGCAAAGAACCTAGTGTTATCTCCATATATAAATGAGAATCTAAGGTGCCAGAATATGAAGTCTCAATGGCAAAACTATCACCCAGCTGTCCTGACTCAATGTATTACATGTTATGTCAATATTTTCAATTAAAAATGGGTGAATTCTTTCCCCAGGCAAAAATTAAGTGGAATCACAGTGTTTCAGTTCAGTTCAGCCACTCAGTCATGTCCGACTCCTTGTGACCCCATGGACTGCGGCACGCCAGGCCTCCCTGTCCATCACCAACTCCTGGAGTTTACTCAAACTCATGTCCATTGAGTCGGTGATCCCAACCATTGTCTCATCCTCTGTCATCCCCTTCCCCTCCCACCTTCAATCTTTCCTAAGGCCCGCTTAACTTTGCAGTCCAGGATGTCTGGCTCTAGGTGAGTGATCACACCTTNGGCTTTCTTATCTCTTCTTGCTATTCTTTGGAACTCTGCATTCAGATGCTTATATCTTTCCTTTCCTCCCGTTGTTTTTCCCTTCTCTTTTCACAGCTATTTGTAAGGCCTCCCCAGACAGCCATTTTCTTTTTCGCATTTCTTTTTCCTGGGAATGGCCTTGATCCCTGTCTCCTGTACAGTGTCACGAACCTCTGTCCATATTTCATCAGGCACTCTATCAGATCTAGTCCCTTTAATCTATTTCTCACTTCCACTGTATAATCATAAGGGATTTGATTTAGGTCATAACTGAATGGTGTAGTGATTTCCAAACTCTGCATTCAAGTGGATATATCTTCCCTTTTCTCCTTTGCCTTTCACTTCTCTTCTTTTCATAGCTGTTTGTAAGGCCTCCTCAGACAACCATTTTGCCTTTTTGCATTTATTTTTTCTTGGGGATGGTATTGATCACTGCCTCCTGTACAATGTCATTGACCTCTGTCCATAGTTCTTCACTAACTCAATCAGATCTAATCCCTTGAATCTATTTGTTACTTCCACGGTATAGTCATAAGGGATTTGATTTAGGTCATACCTGAATGGCCTAGTGGTTTTCCCTACTTTCTTCAACTGAAGTCTGAATTTGTCAATAAGGAGTTCATGATCTGAGCCACAGTCAGCTCCCGGTCTTGTTTTTGCTGACTGTATAGAGCTTCTCCATCTTTGGCTGCAAAGAATATAATCAATCTGATTTCAGTGTTGACCATCTGGTGATGTCCATGTGTAGAGTCTTCTCTTGTGTTTTTGGAAGAGGGTATTTGCTATGACCAGGGTGTTCTCTTGGCAAAACTCTGTAAGCCTTTGCCCTGCTTCATTCTGTACTGCAAGGCCAAATTTGCCTGTTACTCCAGGTGTTTCTTGACTTCCTACTTTAGCATTCCAGCCCCCTATAATGAAAAGGACATCTTTCTTGGGTGTTAGTTCTAGAAGGTCCTGTAGGTCTTCATAGAACTGTTCAACTTCAGCTTCTTCAGCATTATTGGTCAGGACATAGACTTGGATTACTCTGATATTGAATGGTTTGCCTTGGAAATGAACAGAGATCATTTTGTCGTTTTTGAGATTGCATCTAAGTACTACATTTGAAACTCTTTTGTTGACTATGATGGCTACTCCATTTCTTTTAAGGGATTCTTGCCCACAGTAGTAGATATAATATTCATCTGAATTAAATTCACCCATTCCAGTCCATTTTAGTTCACTGATTATTAAAATGTCAATGTCCACTCTTGCCATCTCCTGTTTGACCAGTTCCTATTTGCCTTGATTCGTGGACCTAACATTCCAGGTTCCAATGCAGTATTGCTTTTTATAGCTTTGGAATTTGCTTCTGTCACCGGTCACATCCACAACTGATATTGTTTTTGCTTTGGCTCTGTCTCTTCATTCTTTCTGGAGTTATTTCTTCACTTATCTCCAGTAGCATATTGGACACCTACCAACTTGGGGAGTTCATCTTTCAGTGTCTTATCTTTTTGCTTTTTCATACTGTTCATGGGGTTCTCAAGGCAAGCATGATGAATTTGGCTTGCTATTCCCTTCTCCAGTGGACCACATTTTGTCAGAACTTTCCACCATGACCTGTCTGTCTTGGGTGGCCCTACAGAGCATGGCTCATAGTTTTATTGAGTTAGACAAGGCTGTGGTCCATGTGATCAGATTGGTTAGTTTTCACTCTGTTTATGATTTTTCACTCTGTTTGCCCTCTGATGGATAAGGATAAGAGGCTTATGGAAGCTTCCTGATGGGAGAGACTGACTGAGGGGAAACTGGGTCTTGTTCCAATGGACAAGGCCATGCTCAGTAAATCTTGAATCCAATTTTCTGTTGATGAGCAGGGCTGTATTCCCTCCATGTTATTTGACCTGAGGCAAAACTATGATGGAGGTAATGAAGCTAATGGTGACCTCCTTCACAAGGCTGCTTAAGCTGTGTGGTGCTGGAGGGGCTGTGAGGAGATTCCCCACTTAGGGCAGAGAAGCCCCAGCAAGACAGTAGGAGGGGAAAATCGAATTTAGAAGCAAACCCCGTACCCACCAGAGATGCTCAGAGGGCTCAAACAAACCTCATGCACACCAGGACCCGGAGACTACACCGAGGCTGACACAGAACTGTGTCTGGTGTCTCCTGAGAAGGGATGAGTCAGCAGTGGCCTGGGTGCAGTAGACCTGGGTATGGCATAAGCGCTCTTGGAGGAGGTCACCGTTAATTCACCAGAGAGCCGCCAGAGCTTACAAAGGACTAGGGAAACAGACTCTTGGAGGGCACAAACAGAACCCTGTGCACACCAGGACCCAGGAGAAAGGAGCAGTGACCCAACAAGAGACTGATCCAGACTTGCCTGAGAGTGTCCAGGAGTCTCTGGAAGAGGCGTGGGTTGGAGGTGGCCTGTTGCAGGGTTGGGGCCACTGAGTGTAGCATTGCATGCATGGGAGGAGATTAGATTAGGTTTAGAAGGAGATTGCCATTATCTTCACAATGTTTAAAAACAGAAAAAGTGGAATCTCTATGGCTGGGTTGGGGTGAAGGGTCTGAGGGCTCCTTGCTGCTGCTGTTGCTGCTGCTGTCGCTTCAGTCGTGTCTGACTCTGTGCGACCCCATAGACGGTAGCCCACCAGGCTCCCCCATCCCTGGGATTCTCCAGGCAAGAACACTGGAGTGGGTTGCCATTTCCTTCTCCAATGCATGAAAGTGAAAAGTGAAAGTGAAGTCGCTCAGTGTCTGACTCTTCGTGACCCCATGGACTGCAGCCCACCAGGCCGCTCCGTCCATGGGATTTTCCAGACAAGAGCACTGGGGTGGGTGCCATCGGCTTCTCCAGAGGGCTCCTTGCAACCCTCCCTAAAGTAGGACTCCTGAGGTCTCTGGGAAAATCAATGCTCTGTGTTTCACAGTACAAAAACTGCTGCCAGGTTTATTTTCCAGGGATTTAGTTGGGTCTCCCTCCCTCATTTGCTCCACATCATGTAATATATTTTTCTGTGTGACTTGGATCCCAGAGGTCCGCTGAAGTTAAAGAAGCAATGCAGGTGGCATTGTTAAGAAAACAGTCTGGGGACAAGGAGGCAGGATACTTCTTTGGTTTTGTGTGCCTGAAGTTGACACTGATTTATGGTGGTGCCTAAAGCAAGGGATGGGACCCATATGCCACCATTTCTGTGTTATGAAAAGATACCAAGGGGCCTTTTGTAGACTTTTTTCTATGTTAACCTGAGGAAGTTTCTCAGGATCTAAAATGCTCTCCTTTCAGACACAATTACGACATTTGAAAGAACCCACATGATCCTGATCAAAGCTATTCTCACTTTTGCATGAATCCTTATTGGGTTCTTCTTCTGTATGATGGAGAAGGCAATGGCAATCCACTCCAGTACTCTTGCCTGGAAAATCCCATGGACGGAGGAGCCTGGTAGGCTGCAGTCCCTGGGGTTGCTAGGAGTCAGACACGACTGAGCGACTTTCCTTTCACTTTT
The DNA here is from genome assembly GCA_006410675.1 of Oreotragus oreotragus. Taxonomy (NCBI): domain Eukaryota; kingdom Metazoa; phylum Chordata; class Mammalia; order Artiodactyla; family Bovidae; genus Oreotragus; species Oreotragus oreotragus. The sequence continues at coordinate 191,406 of SJYX01016853.1, forward strand.
CACTTTCATGCATTGGAGAAGGAAATGACAACCCACTCCAGTGTTCTTGCCTGGAGAATCCCAGGGACGGGGGAGCCTGGTGGGCTGCCATCTATGGGGTTGCACAGAGTCAGACACAACTGAAGTGACTTAGCAGCAGCAGCAGCTTCTGTATGCATAGTTCCTAACAGAATTATATAAATGCTTTCATATTTGCTTTATTTGAACAGGCCATGTTATAATGCTCCTCTTCACCCACTCATGATATGAAATTCAAGTTCACCATATATGTAGTACACATACAAATACATATTCACATTCATATACATCCACCTATGTATACACTACTCAGTTCAACTAAACCCAGGCCATAAAGGGTCTTCAGTTTTATCAAAGCTAGTGTCATCTCTAGTGGTGGACTCAGAGCCTAGGATTAAATATTTCTGGATTTCCAATGCTGTACAAAAGAGTGACAAATAGAGGAGTAGGAGAAATCAGTGTGATTTGATGACTGTTTGGATGTATAGAGTGGGGAGGAAAAGATGATTCAGGGTTATGGAGTAGGAAGACGTGATTAAGAATTCTTACTATAGTGAACAACTGGCTGAAGTTTCATAGGGGCTATCAGGAAGTTATGGACAGGAAGAGTGATGGTTAGCAGAGGTAGGTTGAAGGAGAAAAATGGAAAAAAAGCTGGAAAAAACCTTTATTTAGCATTGTGACTAGGAATGACTGTAACTCTGACTATGAATGACTTTGTCTCTATGTGTAAATCAGTAATCTGATGGCAAATTAAACTGATCAGATATTTGTCATGTATAAATGTTCGTGTTTGTGACAACGTTTTAAATGTTGTTTCCCATTCTTGTGATATAGGTATATCTTGCTAACTATTAAACAAGAGAAAATGGATATTTTAGGAAGAATAATGAGTTTGGGGTGGTTTATTAGTTTTCTCCAAAGAAACAGAACAAATAGGACGTATCCATATTTAGAAAGAGATATGTTCTAAGGAGTTGGCTCATGCGACTATGGAGGCTGGCAGTTCCAAAATTTGCAGAGTGGGCCAGCAGGCTCAGAGCCAGTGGTGAAGGTCTAGTTGAAGACCAGAGCCTGGAGACCCAGGAAAGCAAAGGTGCAGATGACGTCTAAAGAGAGCTTTCTGGAGAACTGCCTCTTGCTTAGGGAGACAAGTCTTTTGTTCCATCAGGACTTCAACTGATTGAGTATAGCCCAAACACATTATGGAAGGCAATCTGCTTTACTCAGAGTTTATCATTTTTGATGTTAATCTCATCTGAAAACTCCCTTGAATGACACAAAATTCATCATCACAAGCAGATGCCATAAAGATATAGAAATGGAGATTATTTTAGGTTCCAGGAAGCATGAGGAATATCTTAGGAACAGAAACATGTGTTCTATGCATAGGCTATGAGAAGACATCATGGTTTGATGAAAAACAGTCCTGATGGTGGGAAATGTTAGCATGCATATCAGTACCTGGGGAAATTCTCCATGTGATACAAGTAGTCTTAAAGATCTATCAAGTGGTATATTTTACTTTGAAGTCCAGTATTTTTAATACTAGTCATAATATCTTATTAATATTTATTTCCACAAGGCCTAGTTTAAACACATATGGGTTACATTTTGAGTATAATTTATAATATTTGACAAGTTGCTGATAATTTCTTCCTTGAAAGGAAGACTTATTCACTTCATCATAAACTTTATAAAGTATGTGTGGGGAGAAGAGAGCTAATTTGTACAAAGTAGTGCCCTTGACTCAGGTTTTCTGATGGTAACCACCCTCCACACAAATACTTTCTCTTAAAAGGGATATCAGGATGCAGGATGCTTGGGGCTGGTGTATGGGAATGATCCGGAGGGATGATGTGTGGTGGGAGGTGGGAGGGAGGTTCATGTTTGGGAGTTCGTGTACACCCGTGGCAGATTCATGTCAATGTATGCCAAAACCAATAGAGTACTGTAAAGTAAAATAAAGTAAAATGGAAGCTCTAAATAAATAAATTAAAAAACAAAAAACAAAAAAAAAATAAATAAAAGGGATATCAGGGGCTATAGGGGAAAAAAGGAGAGGGTCAAACTATCCTGGCTTTTTTGTACCCCTCTTTATTCCATTGCCCTCAACCCAAATGCCCTCTGGAATTCTATGGTTTGGAATTTAAATGATGAGAACATTTAGTATTTAAATTTGCATATTTGGGTATATAGGTATATCTCAGAATACTATCACAAGTTATGTAGGATATTGTGTACTATTTCAGTTAGTCCGTTGTTGGACCATATGTTACTGTAAACTACTTATTGAATTTTCTCATATTAGTGTGATTCTCTTAGGTTTGCCCAAGTTAAAAAGCTTTGCCCTAATGCCCAAATGTTTCCTGTGTTCCTGCATCCTTTCTTAGTCCTATCCCCCTCTCCATCTCCAGTGGCACTACCAGCATCCTCCCATCTGGACCACTGCAACAGTCGCCGTTTCTTTCTCCTGCAGTCAACATTCTCCTCTGCTTCCAGCCTAAGCTTGACTACAGTGAGTCTGCCTTTGCTTCAATTCTTCAGATTCTTTGGTAACCGTCCATCATCCAGAGAGGAAAATCAAACCTAAATCCTGGCCCCTGTCCTGCTGTAGCCTCATCTTTTAACCCTCAAAGTTTATCTTGCTGCTACCCATCTACCCATTTCCACACTCTTTGTTGGCCTATAATACCTTCCCCTGTGCTGTCTGGCAAACTCCTATTCTGTTTCAAATCTCAATTCAAGTGCTTGATATATTTAACTTTTATATATGAATTCCTTCATGCCTGTGGCTAGATTTACATTCTCCTCTACTTTAGTGTGGTCTCAATAAAAATTGTACATAACACCACACTGCCATAAAAATCTCACATGATGTTGGAATCATTTTTATGCATCTGTGTGTTCTGTTCTGAACTATGAGCTCTTTGGGGGTCTCCATGTTCTATGTCTTCATACTGTTACCATCCAACAGAATCCTTGACACATAACAGGGACTGAAAAAATACTTGCTAAATGAAAGAATGAGTGAGTATCCTCCACCACTTTTTACAATTACAACTGACAGTTGAAACCTGTCATATATTTATGGGCGACGATTCATGGGAGACCCATGGACATTATCAAAAAGACTGTTTTCTGAAAAAATGATAGTTAATTGTAAGTTAACAGTAGAAAGAAAAAATTGTGTCCTCCTCTTCCCACCCCTGCCTTTCTCTAGCCCTATGGCAGCCCCTTTTGATTCAGGAAAGGACATTTTTCCCTTCAAAGTGATTGTGCCTCCCAGACTGCTTTCCCACTTATCTAGGAACTATTTAAGAGCAAGAAGGAATCAAAGACAACTTAATTACAGTACAAGCATGTTTGAAGAGAAATAAAGCAATAGGTCAAGTATGACCATGCTTATTACTAAACCGTGGTTTTGGGAGTTACATGAACAAAGTAAGATTCCCAAGTAGTTCTTTCTCATAGTAATTCCCATCCAGCACTGGAGTGATGGATGCAGATGTGTGACATGGAAAGACTTGGAAAAAACAGCCTGTTAGTAGATTCTGTGGTTTCTCTTAGATTCCACTTCACTCATAGTTCTTACTCTTCTCATTTTCTGTTTTTGCGTTAAATGGGGCAGCAGAAATAAGTCATTGGAGCAACATATTTGAGAAAAAATCTGAGTTCCTCCCTATTTTTTAAAAAAGATTTTTACAGATACTCACACACACCAAAATAACTCATCAAGATTGGAGGTAATTAAGGATTCAAACTTACATAAAGGTGATAACATTTTATGACTTCCTCTTTGGGAGGGAAGTTGGTGGGGAGGTGTTGGATGTATAGCTGCACATGTTCATTACCTTTGAGTCACAAATTTGCTCCTGGTGGCTTGTGGGGGAGCAGAACAGATATACACTCTTTTGGCTGATCAAATTCCCTGCAATATGTGGAGCAGAGACTTATCAGTTATCTTATAATTAACATTGAAACTTGGCTCCTGGATCACTGCCTTCAGAGTGAGCTTATCTGTGCTTGAACGCTCTACACCCTACTATAAATGATAGTTCTCAAGGCTGCCTGTGTATTAGCTCAGCCTGGTCTCTGTTTCCAAGTCATTCTTTCTTGGTGTCTTCTGGGTTAAATTAAGCCTGTTTTTCTACTACCCTTGAGGTAAGTTAACTTAATGGGTCATGAGTTTCCTTCCAGGCATCCTGCCAGAGGTGTCATGGATAAGGGAATAGGGGATGAAAGACTGAAAATGGAGAAGGGTGTGCATGTGGGAAGAAATGAATCTCAAAGTTCCTGGCTGTTTCAAGTCCAGGATTTTTAAGGACATGAGTAATTCTGTGTCTTTTATAGGACAACCTATAAACATAGGGGTTTCTGGCTAACAGAACTAGAATTCAAGGATAAAACTCACTAATAGCAAGCCATGATTTGTTGCCTGTGTAGAATAAGGTCAGTGTGATTTCTCTGTAGCCCTGAGTAAGTGTATTTGTTAAGAATTGTCTGCTGTGCTTTAGGATTTGAAGGAAGCTGATTCTCAGAGGCCATGACCACAGTTTTAAGAAATTGTGTATATATTTCTTAAAAATGTATCAACTCTTTAAAGTTAGAATTATTGTTCTCCTTTTATATGGGAGAAAATTAAGGTTCATATAGACAGAGGTTGCCCATAAAAAAAGTGGCAGGCTTAGAATTCAAATTCTATTGTGCCTGACCTCAAAGCCAAACTCTATTCCACACTGTTAATCATCATTTGACTAAAAGGGATTTGTCCCTCAGGTTGCTTACTCTGGTTTCGATGGTGATCTCTGTGTATGGGGAAATGTGTCATTGACTGCAACTCCCACAGATTGTTAATCACATCAGAGTTTGACCTACTGGCGCTACCACTTTGCTCTGCTGATGGGATAGGCTCCAAGTAATTCTCTGTGTGAGGTTAAAGAAGTTGATATTCTGAATACAGTCTGGCAATGCTTGGTTACCTGTTTCTCTTCAAATTATAAGATTGTAGACTTAAGCCAGCACTTCACCTCTGGCTTAACATTAAAATGGCCCGTGAAACTTGAAAAAAAAAAAAAAATCCATGTCTGTACATTGACCACTTGCTCCAAACAAACATGAAGGCAAATTCTGATTTATTTATTCTGAGGTGTATACTAGGCGTAGGATTTTGTTAAGCTTCCTATATGATTCTAAAGTGCATCCAGGGCTGTGAAATGAGTTTTCCATTACACAAGTAAGTGCTGTGTCTTATTCCAAAACAACTGTATTGGCAAATAAATATTGGATAAAAGAATGAAAAGATTGTATTTCTGTAAAAACTCTAAGAACAATTTTGAAAAAATCATGATATTGGTTAATTGCTTCCCCATAAAAAGAAATAAAGCAAGATTATGGAAATTTGATTCAATTTAATAAACATTTGTAGGTGCCATACAGGATTCAAAAAGCAGTAAGAATCTTTAAGGGATTAAAATCTAGTCGAGTAGATAAAATGTAACACATAAATAAAAACACTTCTGTATAAACTTTGTCAAACCTGTCAAAGTTTATAAAGTGTTGCGTGATAAAATGGACAATTACATTGTTTCAAGGAGAATGAATGCACTAATAATATTAGAAAGCAAGGTGTAAATTGGAAAAAACAGGTCAGTATGGCTTGAGTATAGGGATCTGAGAAGAGAATGGCAGGAGATGAGCTTGGAAAGGGGCGACACCTGGAAGACCTAGTATTGCCTTTTGTCTGCTGTCTCTTCAGTTCATTTCAGTTCAGTTGCTCTGTCATGTCCAACTCTTTGCGACCCCGTGGAGTGCAGCACCCCAGGCTTCCCTGTCCATCACCAACTCCTGGAGCTTGCTCAAACTCATATCCATTGAGTCAGTGATGCCATCCAACCATCTCATCCTCTGTCATCCCCTTCTCCTCCTGCCTTCAATTTTACCCAGCCTCAGGGTCTTTCCCAATGAATCAGTTCTTAGCATCAGGTGGTCAAGTATTTGGAGTTTCAGCTTCAGCATCAGTCCTTCCAATGAATATTCAGGACTGATTTCCTTTAGGATGGACAGGTTGGATCTCCTTGCAGTCCAAGGGACTCTCAAGAGTCTTCTCCAACACCACAGNTGTACTCCTTTCCTGATCTGGAACCAGTCTGTTGTTCCATGTCCAGTTCTAAAACTGTTGCTTCTTGACCCCCATACAGATGTCTCAGGAGGCAGGTCAAGTGGTCTGGTACTCGTATTTCTTGAATTTTCCACAGTTTGTTGTGATCCACACAGTCAGAGGCTTTGGCATAGTCAATAAAGCAGAAGTAGATGTTTAGGAAAACATCTACTTCTGTCTCTTCAGTTCAGTTCAGTTCAGTCGCTTAGTCACTCAAACTCACGTCCATTGAGTCGGTGATGCCATCCAGCCATCTCATCCTCTGTCATCCCCTTTTTCTCCTGCCCCCAATCCCTCCCAGCATCAGAGTCTTTTCCAATGAGTCAACTCTTCGTATGAGGTGGCCAAAGTACTGGAGTTTCAGTTTTAGCATCATTCCTTCCAAAGAACACCTAGGACTGATATCCTTTATTTTATTTTATTTTTTAAAATGTATATTGATGATTTTTATTTTTTTTAATTTTTAATTAATTATTTTTTAGCGCTTCCATTTTACTTTGTTTTACTTTACAGTACTCTATTGGTTTTGGCATACATTGACATGAATCTGCCAGGGGTGTACACGAACTCCCAAACATGAACCCCCCTCCCACCTCCCACCCCACATCATCCCTCCAGAGACTGATCTCCTTTAGAATGGGCTGGTTGGATCTCCTTGTAGTCCAAGGGACTCTTAAGAGTTTTACTTCTCTCTTTTCTTTTGCTCTCACTTTTTTCCTGTGCCAGTCACTATTATCTCAACACATTTAATCCTCACAGAAATCCTAAAAGTATTTCATATTATTATTCTTATCTTATGTATGAGAAACCAGAAGCCCAAGAACACAGATTGAATAGAAGTATTGATGGAACTGAATGAGGGGATCTGCATGTTAGAGGACTCCAGTCTCAGGAATTGGACAAAGTGGCCTCAGTAGATGCAGAGTTTTCTCCAAAGCTGGAGTGGCATTATACCCTGTCTTGCCATTGTGATCGAAACCATTCTACTATCTCCAATGCTTTTCTTTCTGTTTGACCTAATGTCGCAGTGGAAATCAAAACATGGTTCTGGGATGAATTATGGTTTTCATCAATTAGGAGTCAGTTTTACTTTACAATAGTCTTCCCTGGTGGCCCAGACGGTAAAACATCTGCCTGTGGTGCGGGAGAACAGGTTCAATTTTTCGGTTGGGAAGAGACCCTGAAGAAGAAAATGCCAACCCAAGCAAGAATACTGGTGAATCCAATGGACCAGGGAGCCTGGCGGGCTCCAGTCCATAGGGTTGCAAAGAATCAGATGAGACTGAAAAGACAGCATGTGTATATGCACCAACCACATACTTCTTACAGTGAGCTAGGGCACAGCCTCCCAAGCCACAGAGTCCTGGGCTGAATCCCATCTCCAGAGTGTACTACGTGTTCAGCCATTGGCCAACTGCTTAAACTCACTAACTTCATCTGTAAAATGAAGATTAAATGGACGGAACTGACCTTTTTCCAGTCCTTATACCATAAGACTACCAATGATATCCACAGTTTATTGTGATCCACACAGTCAATGGCTTTGGCATAGTCAATAAAGCAGAAATAGATGTTTTTCTGGAACTCTCTTGCTTTTTCCATGATCCAGAGGATGTTGGCAGTTTGATCTCTGGTTCCTCTGCCTTTTCTAAAACCATCTTGAACATCAGGAAGTTCACAGTTCACATATTGCTGAAGCCTGTCTTGGAGAATTTTGAGCATTACTTTACTAGTGTGTGAGATGAGTGCAATTGTGCGGTAGTTTGAGCATTCGAAACTCCAGTACTTTGGCCACCTCATGCGAAGAGTTGACTCATTGGAAAAGACTCTGATGCTGGAAGGGATTGGGGGCAGGAGGAGGAGGGGATGACAGAGGATGAGATGGCTGGATGGCATCACTGACTGGATGGACATGAATTTGAGTGAACTCTGGGGGTTGGTGATGGACAAGGAGGTCTGGTGTACTGTGATTCATGGGGTTGCAAAGAGATGGACACGACTGAGCAACTGAACTGAACTGAACTGGACCAGTGATATCCACTCACAAAGAAGATCAAGAAATTAGGACATCCTTTATTTCCTTATCATTTTTAGAGATAAGAAAATAACTATTATCTTGCTGTTTAAGCTCAAATCTCTAGAACACTTACTAAGAGGGCTAACAGAAGGCAAGCAGGGTGTCTGCAACATTCTGAAGGAGAGGAATCCTCAGATATCATTTCCCTCCTTGTAAGTGTTTAAAAATGGGACTGTATAAGAAAGAAAAAAAAAAAACTTTTTAAAAAAAATTTGCGCCTTGATCTCTGCTTCTCTAATGAACTTGGCTCTCGATATTCCTCCTGATGCTTGACAAATGGATTCCTCCTGATTGCAAATTGGCAGGTCCTGATTTGCAGTGGTTACCTTTTGTAGGTTACAATCTTAGAGAAATTCTAGAAAGAAATAATATGCTTGCTTTTCTTGAAAATAGGGATGTGATAAATGCCTGGGAAATACCCATGAAACCATTAAAATCTTGGACCTCTGGTGGATTAGCTCTGAAAGTCCTCAAGAATGAATGTACCATTCAGACTTACAGATAAGTGTGGAACATTTTTACAAAGATAGATTGGTCATGAAAATGACCTTTTGGATTCAGCTGCTTTGTGACTCCTTTATATTTTTATAGTATTCTACAGTTTATAAAGTCCTGCATATACATTATTTAATCCCTCCCAAATTGTTGAGAGAGATGAAGGGAATTATTCATATATGTTTTCAAACAAAGAGAGATTGAGGGAGGTTAAAAAATCTTTCTAAAGTGGTTAATAACTCAGTTGGTAAAGAATCCGCCTGCAATGCGGGAGACCTGGGTTTGATCCCTGGGTTGGGAAGATCCCCTGAAGAAGGGAAAGGGTACCTATTCCAGTATTCTGTCCTGGAGAATTTGATGGACTGTATAGTCCATGAAATCGTAAAGAGTCAGACTTGACTGAACGACTTTCGCTTTCACAAAGTGACTCCAGTAGTACCTACCTAGATCTCTCTAGGTCATAAAACTATTGCTTATATATAACTTTACAAACCAAAAGAAAATGAAGTACACTTATTTTGCTAGGATTTGTGCTACATACAAGAAATAAGAAGTAGGTTAATTTATCTCAGATCAATTCATTGAAAGCCAATTTGCCTAATGATCAATTTGCTGATTTTTATCAAACATGTCAATTATATGTTTTACCTAAAAGCTTTAAAAGGATTGACATCAAAATATACATTTTAAAAAAATATTAACAAAAACTATATATGTCATGAGAGAAGTGAGTCAAAGGGCTATAAAAAAAAAAAGCATGAACATACTGGTGTAACAGAATTTCATAAAAAATAAAAAATTCCTACATGGAATATAATTTTTTTCCAAACCTGAAGGAATGAAAATATTTGAGCTATTTCTAAAAATTAAAGTCTAGTATAATTAGGGTACACAGTATTTATATTCACACATATCTGAACAAAATAAATTTTCACTTTAATATAAATTTACAAATTATTCTACTGATGAGCCCAGCACTCTGGATATACAATAAACAGACCTAGTCCCTGTTTTCAGTGCCTAAAAGTCCAGTGGGAAGGAGAGATTTTAACCAAATAGTCACACTCATGAATGTAAAAGCATAAATGAAAAAAGAAAGGAAATAACACATAAAGAGAAGAGAGGATCAAGGAAAGTTTCCCTGCAGAAGGGACAGAAATAAAGAGCTGAAGAATGTATAAAAGTTAATTGAGGAAGTCTGGAAATACATACCTAGGATAAATTTTAGTTAGTTTTAAATCCTTATATTAGGTCTTGGAACTTCATTGCCACATTTATTTGGATTTTTAATGAATGTAGCTCTTTCTACTGTGGCCAACACTACATGCTTTTCCATTTTCTGTTTATCAAGGGATCCTAAAATGTAAATTCACTAATGATGTTGTTAGAAATTATTTGCATTTCACCTTGTAAGTTTTTCAGAGGGTTGTACTAACTTGTTTAGCTGTACTTCAGTTAACATAAAAGAGTGGACTGAACACATTCATTTATCTGAATGAGACCCTGAATTTTGATAATAACCAGTACAATCACTGGTTTCTTTAAACTATAGTCAAGCTTTGTAACTTTCCTTTATTCCTGTCTCTCACTTGAAGAATTGGGTTAAATATGTTTGTTCCCAGATTTGTAAAAGTAGTGAAATAACAATATATAGGCAACTATAACAAAACAAAGAAAATTGAGGTTTTTTAAGAGTGGTGATAACCATGTTAGCAATTAGACATTTTCTTTATAATATTCAAATCTATAAATCTTTTATTCATGAAAAGATCTGAATGTTTTTTCTATTTTACTTTTGGGAAATGAATTTTCTTTTATTTTCCTGGGTTTCAGGAACCCAAAACAAAAAAGAATAATGACACCTCGAGTATATTATTAAATTGTTCCATTTGACTGATAAGCTAGTTCTTTTTTTAGACTTTTCCTGAAACTGTGTTGTCTTTAAAATAATCATCTTTTCATTGGCAAGTGTAATGTTCACTGAAACTTGCAAGTTTTGTAGGTTCACAGTATATGTAATATACATTTTTCTCAGGGAGATATTAGTACAATAACAGGAGATATACAGTTACAGTAAAATGTATTATTGGAGTGACATCATTAAGTTGACAAAATAGGGCATTTCCTGACTTTGCTCCCATTCATAAAGAGAACAACTAACAGCTATTTAATAACAAGTTACCCCTGAAAGACTCCTAGTACATGGGGGTGAGGCTGAAGCAACCCTATGGGCCACAGAGACGGAGACTTTGAGAGTAAGAGAAGCTACTATCCACTGACCGTGTTGCTCCTTCCCCAGGTCAGTGCAGAAAGGTGTTGAGTAAATTCTAAGAGTTTTCATCACTTGGGGAGAATTTGGATGTTGGCCGTCTCTGCTGTGGTAATCATTGCAGACTACATGTAAACCAAGCCATCACACGCTATGCTTTAAACTTACGCAGTGATGTATACCAGCTATTTCCCAATAAAACAAAAAAGGTCATATTTTTGTGTAAAATTACATCTTTTTTGCTTTTATTATCTATATTTTTGCATTTATAAATGTTTCTTAAATTAAATAACATGATTATTATAAGAGTGAAATTTTAAACTCTAAGAAAGATTATTAATTTGTGATATACTCAAGTTTTTGCCTCATATTGAAGTTTGAAATTTTATTTATTCTTTATTTATTATAATTTATTATTTATTAATAAAGACTATTACTAGTACAGCAACCAGTATGCCTAAAACTTCTTGCTACCAGCAGTAGACAGTTGTTAATTATGCAGGACAGATACCACACCATAAAAGAGAAACCAACTTTCTAAACGCTGAAATTTTATTTATAAGCAAAAGACATCAGTATGAATTGTTGGGAGAGTGATTAAAATAGAAAGGACGATGTATAATGAATAATATTGTAATATTTTTACTACTGTTGGAATCATTTAACAGAAGTGTTCCATAAAAATCCCACCACAGAATCAAGATGCTAATGTTATACCTCATTTATTGCCAGCATATTCAGTGACATTTTATAATGTACATCTGTCAGCCAGAGATATAAATGAATGAGGTGAACCATACGATTTACCCTCAGGAAGTTCCATTAGAGCCCCCAAAGTATAATATTTATGAGGTCAGAATCAATTAATCAGATAGATGTATTTGTTTTTCAGTTCAGCAGGCTCTCTGTTCCACCAAATTGTAGCATTTGAAAATCTTTCATATTTGGCAAAAGAGTGAGTTTTGTATGTGCTACATAAAAGCTATTTTGTAAATCAATTACGTTAGTAACAGGAATGTATTCAGTAGTAATTCATGGTCTAAGTGGAAAGAATGCAAAATATGTTCTTATCAGAAATGTTTTATCTCAGTAGGAGTCCTAGATAGTCTTTATGACCTATGGTGTCCTACCTATCCCACCGTTTGCTGAATGAAAGGCAGTTATGAAAGAAATATAGTCTTGTGCTTGTTCAGCATGATAATTCAAACTTTGGGTGTGGCAAAGTCATAGGAGATGGTGACAGAAGCAAAGCACATATTGCTGTCGGAAACAGTCTGGGCAGAAATGGAGGACGACAATAAGAATTTTATAGCAAAAATGGGCACTGTTCTGATAAAGAAGAGGCATGCGTACTATAATAAATGACAGTTGCTATGTTATTCACAGTGAGCTACTAGTTTCTCTGCCTGGAAATCAGGTCTCAGAGCAATTTTAGAAATGGATGCCAAATTAGAGGAATTCTGGTGGTAAAAATATAATATCAATTAAAATTTTTTTATTTGGAATCGAGGAGAGAGAACAAAGATGATGAAGACTGCTAGTCTATTAATAAATATCCTGGTAGTAATTCTTTCTTGTGATTTGGCAACCTGGATAGACATCAGAAATCATCATGAAAAAGGATTGTACGTAATACAAAAATTTACTCAAGAGACAATTTTTTATCAAGCCAAGGAATTTACATGGTACTCCTATTATTTGCCCAGATAAATCCTAGGTATTATCCACAGTCTATACAGTCAGCAAAAACAAGACTGGGAGCTGACTGTGGCTCAGATCATGAACTCCTTATTGCCAAATTCAGACATAAATTGGAGAAAGTTGAGAAAACCACTAGGACATTTGGGTATGACCTAAGTCAAATCCCCTATGATTATACAGTGGAAATGACAAATAAATTCAAGGGATTAGAACTGATAGAGTGCCTGGAGAACTATGGACGGAGGTTTATCACACTGAACAGGAGGTGGAGATCAAAACCATCCCCAAGAAAAAGAAGAGCAAATGCAGAAGGATTGTCTGAGGGGGCCGTAGATAGTTGAGAAAAGAAGAGAAGTGAAAGGCAAGGGAGGAAAGGAAAAATGCAGAGTTGCAAAGACTAGCCAGGAGAGATAAGAAATTCTTCCTAAGTGAACAATGCAAAGAAATAGAGGAAAGCAATAGAATGGGCAACACTAGAGATCTCCTCAAGAAAATTAGAGATACCAAGGCAACTGGTGGCTCAGACAGTAAAGCGTCTGCCTGCAGTGCAGGAGACCAGGGTTCAGTCCCTGGGTTGGGAAGATCCCCTGGAGAAGGAAATGGCAACCCACTCCAGTACTCTTGCCTGGAAAATTCCATGGACTGAGGAGCTGGTAGGCTACTCATGGGATCCATGGGATCGCAAAGAGTCAGACATGACTGAGCAACTTCACTTTCACTTTCAAGGGAACATTTCATGCAAAGATGGGCACAATAAAGGACAGAAACAGTATGGATCCAACAGAAGCAGAAGATATAAAAGGAGGTGGCAAGAATACACAGAAGAACTATACAAAAAAGATCTTAATGACTCAGATAACCATGATGGTGTGATCACTCACCTAGAGTCAGCCATCTTGGAGTGCAAAGTCAAGTGGGCCTCCAGAAGCATCACTACGAACAAAGCTAGTGGAGGTGATGGAAGTCCAGCTAAGCTATTTCAAATCCTAAAAGACAATGCTGTGAAAGAGCTTCACTCAATATTCCAGCAAATTTGGAAAACTCAGCAGTGGACACAGGATTGGAAAGGTCAGTTTTCATTCCAGTCCCAAAAAAGGGCAGTGCCAAAGAATGTTCAAACAACTGCACAATTGCACTCATTTCACATGTTAGCAAAGTAATGCTCAAAATTATCCATGGCAGACTTCAACAGTACATAAACTGAGAATTTCCAGATGTACAAGCAACTCAGCAGTGGACACAGGATTGGAAAGGTCAGTTTTCATTCCAGTCCCAAAAAAGGGCAGTGCCAAAGAATGTTCAAACAACTGCACAATTGCACTCATTTCACATGTTAGCAAAGTAATGCTCAAAATTATCCATGGCAGACTTCAACAGTACATAAACTGAGAATTTCCAGATGTACAAGCTGGGTTTAGAAAAGGCAGAGGAACCAGAGATCAAATTGCCAACATTCATAGGATCATAGAGAAAGCAAGAGAGTTCCAGAAAAACATCTACTTCGGCTTTCAGTTCAATTCAGTTTGGTCACTCAGTTGTGTCCAGTTTGCTGCGACCCCATGGACTGCAGTACACCAGGCTTCCCTGTCCCTCACCAACCCCTGGAGCTTACTCAAACTCATGTCCATAGAATTGGTGATGCCATCCAACCATCTCATTCTCTGTTGTCCGCTTCTCCTCCCGCCTTCAATCTTTCCCAGCATCAGGGTCTTTTCAAATGAGTCAGTTGTTTGCATCAGGTGGTCAAAGTATTTGGAGTTTCAGCTTCAGCATCAGTCCTTCCAATGAATATTCAGGACTGATTTCCTTTAGGATTGACTGGTTGGATCTCCTTGCTGTCCAAGGGACTCTCAAGAGTCTTCTCCAACACCCCAGTTCAAAAACATTAATTCTTTGGCGCTCAGCTTTCTTTATAGTCTTCTTCTTCTTTATTGACTGTTAAAGCCTTTGACTATGTGGATCACAACAAACTGTGGAAAAACTCTTCAAGAGATGGGAATACCAGACCACCTTACCTGCCTCCTGAGAAACCTCTATACAGGTCAAGAAGCAACAGTCAGAACCAGACACGGAACAACAGACTGGTTCCAAACTGGGAAAGGAGTATGTCAAGGCTGTATATTGTTACCCTGCTTATTTAACTTATATGCAGAGTACATCATGCGAAATGCTGGGCTGGATGAAGCACAAGCTGGAATCAAGATTGCCAGGA
>SJYX01016853.1:207810-220917 GCA_006410675.1 Oreotragus oreotragus
TATGACCAACCTAGATAGCATATTAAAAAGCAGAGACATTACTTTGCCAACAAATGTCTGTCTAGTCAAGGCTGTGGTTTTTCCAGTGGTCATGTATGGATGTGAGAGTTGGACTGTGAAGAAAGCTGAGCACCGAAGAATTGATGTTTTTGAACTGTGGTGTTGGAGAAGACTCTTGAGAGTCCCTTGGACTGCAAGGAGATCCAACCAGTCCATTCTAAAGGAGATCAGTCCTGGGTGTTCTTTGGAAGGAATGATGCTAAAGTTGAAACTCCAGTACTTTGGCCAGCTCATGCGAAGAGTTGACTCATTGGAAAAGACTCTGATGCTGGGAGAGATTGGAGGCAGGAGGAGAAGGGGACGACAGAGGATGAGATGGCTGGATGGCATCACCGACTCGATGGAGGTGAGTTTGAGTGAACTCCGGGAGTTGGAGATGGACAGGGAGGCCTGGCGTGCTGCGACTCATGGGGTCGCAAAGAGTCCGATACGACTAACTGAACTGATATATATACATATATATATGTGTGTATATATATATATATTTCTATCCCATTTCCTTTTTGAAACAAGCTAAAAAACAAAAACAAAAAATACAAAACCTCCTTTAATATAACTAGGGATCTATTGTTGCCATTATGGGATGTAAGTTTTATAAGGAGGGAG
Organism: Oreotragus oreotragus; assembly: GCA_006410675.1. Lineage (NCBI taxonomy): Eukaryota > Metazoa > Chordata > Mammalia > Artiodactyla > Bovidae > Oreotragus > Oreotragus oreotragus. The sequence continues at coordinate 208,477 of SJYX01016853.1, forward strand.
ATTTTCATTTGTTTGGTTTACCAGTGTATCCCCAGAACCTAGAGAGTGATCACCATTTGTCAAATAAACGGACTATTGTTTTTAGTAGCATCACATGCTCTTTTAATTGCATTCAAGTAGTAGAAAAATCCCGGGGAAGGCAATGGCACCCCACCCCAGTACTCTTGCCTGGAAAATCCAATGGACAGAGTAGCCTGGTGGGCTGCAGTCCATGGGGTCGCTAACAGTCGGACAGACTGAGCGACTTCACTTCCACTTTTCTCTTTCATGCATTGGAGAAGGAAATGGCAACCCACTCAAGTATTCTTGCCTGGAGAATCCCAGGGACGGGGGAGCCTGGTGGGCTGCCGTCTATGGGGTCACACAGAGTCGGACACGACTGAAGTGACTTAGCAGCAGCAGCAGCGGCAGCAGTAGAAAAATCCTTTTCATATTCCTTTGCTTTTCCCTCCTTCAAGCTACATCTCTTGGTTTCAGGGGTTGAACCTATTGGTTTCCACTTTCCAAGGGGAAAGGAGGACAAGTTCAAATGCAGAGAGAAACATAATCAAACATGCTCCTTTAAGAACCCAAGGGTTCATTATCCTGAAAGCTGAAGGATGCTAACGGGGGTTTTTGAAGGATGATTTAGATTATATCCAATTTTTGCCTGATCAATTTTAATATCTAACCTGCTTAGGCAGAGACACCACTCAGAAATACAATAAGCATGGATTCATGCCTACATGTGCAGCAGGCACTTTTCACGATGTGGCAGGAGTCTAATACATAATCTTTTACTCAAGATGGCAAGGCTTAGACATTTAGAGTAACTCCTGGGGTATATTGAGATTTCTTACATACAGAAAATGTTAGGAGTGGTGGAGCTGTATAATGGAAGGGCATGCCATCGCCCCAAATACAGGGCTGTCTGCAGTGAAGAGAAACCACAGTAGCTAATCTGCACTGCACTGCTGAGCAGAGGCTGAAGAGAAATACTTTTAAGTGCTAATCACCACCCATACTCATCATATATAACTCAGGAACGTATCCAGGTTACCACTTCTGTGGTCACATGGAGAACATGATGACCTGAGTTCATACCCTCTCCAGAGGCCCCTGAATAATATGAAACCTGTGACAGCAAGTATGCAGTAACCTTAGATTTGGCATGTTTTAATCATTAAAATATTTATGTTTACACTATAATGTACTCCTGTAACTTTCTAAGTTCCTTTTGCTTGTACATATAAAGAAAGAAATCTTTGCAGATGTATTAAAAATACCTGAAATAACTCCAATGGAAATGGGAGATATCTAAATAAAAGTCAAATATGGAATTGTAACTGGACTGACTTCAATAATCAAAATACTGTTGACAAAGTATAATAATGAAAGAGGGAAAAAAGGGAAGGAAAGAGTGGAGCTTCAAGGAGAAAACTTTCAGAGCTGATATTGCTCTGTATTTTGTGGTTCCCTTTCGTTGTTCATTGAATGACTAGTGGAACTCCATGCATGTCATTAGGTACTTTTGCTTTCAAATTAGTTTTTGTTCCGTGGGCTCATTTCCTTTCCAAGTCAGAAGAAATGTTTTAATAGTTTGGACCTTTTAGTCTCAGACCCCTATCTTGCCCTTTCCCCTGTTTCCTCTCCCCACTGGCAACCATAGATGATATTGCTCTGTATTTTGTGGTTCCCTTTCGTTGTTCATTGAATGACTAGTGGAACTCCATGCATGTCATTAGGTACTTTTGCTTTCAAATTAGTTTTTGTTCCGTGGGCTCATTTCCTTTCCAAGTCAGAAGAAATGTTTTAATAGTTTGGACCTTTTAGTCTCAGACCCCTATCTTGCCCTTTCCCCTGTTTCCTCTCCCCACTGGCAACCATAGTTTGTTTTCTATACCTGTTTGTTTGTTGTTTGTTTTAATATTATAGACATTTGCTTTATTTTTTAATTTTCCATATAAGTGATATCATACAGTATTTCTTTGTCTGATTTAGCTCACTAAGGACTAGGTCCATCTGTGTTGCTACATAGGGCAAAATTTTTGTGACTAATATTCCACTGTATATATATGTGTATATATATATGTATGTATGTATGTATATATATATATATCCCATGGGCTTCCCAAGTGGCACTAGAAGTAATGAACCCACCTGCCAGTGCAGGTAGATGTAAGAGACAAGGGTTCAACTCTTGGGTTGGGAAGAGCTCCTGGAGGAGGACATGGCAACCCATTCCAGTGTTCTTACCGGAGATGGATGAACCTGGTAGGCTGCCACAGGGTTGGATACAACTGAAATGAATTAGCACACATGCAGATATATCCCATCTCATCTTCATCCATTCATCTCTTGACAGACACGTACAATGCTTCCGTATCTTGGCTATCATAAATAGTGCTGCTGTGAACACTGGGGTGCATGTAACTATTCAATCTAGTGTTTTTGTTTTTTCCAGGTATCTNAGGGTTGGATACAACTGAAATGAATTAGCACACATGCAGATATATCCCATCTCATCTTCATCCATTCATCTCTTGACAGACACTCACAATGCTTCCGTATCTTGGCTATCATAAATAGTGCTGCTGTGAACACTGGGGTGCATGTAACTATTCAATCTAGTGTTTTTGTTTTTTCCAGGTATCTACCCAGCAGGACACTTTCTGGATCTTATGGTGGTTCTGTTTTTAGTCTTTTGAGGAACCTCAACTTCATGCCACACTCGACCCTCAGTTATTGAGTACTAATTTCACTTAAGGCAACTAGAACTTCTGGGAGAATAGCTAATACTATATGTTAAGGTAGAATGAATACGCATGGACCTGAAATAATTTCTTGCAAGAAAGCAAAGATATTTTCAGAAATGTTTGGTGCGTGTTGTGTTGAAAAGGACTAAGAGGCTAGCACAAAAGAATTCTATTAGTGGTCAAACCCCAAATTTGAGCATCAGAAAGATAAAAATTATAGCCAATTGGAACAGACAAGGATTTAAAGAAGCTCTGTGGCTATGATTAGGTGGCTTAGGGAGCTTCCCTGATAGCTCAGTCAGTAAAGAATCCACCTGCAATGCGGGAGACTCCGGTTCGATTCCTGTTCAGGAAGATCCTCTGGAGAAGGGATAGGCTACCCACTCCATATTCTTGGGCATCCCTTGCGGCTCAGTTGGTAAAGAATCCACCTGCAATGCGGGAGACCTGGGTTCGATTACTGGGTTGGAAAGATCCCCTGAAAAAGGGAAAGGCTACCTACTCCAGTATTCTGGCCTGGAGAATTTTATGAACTCTATAGTCCATGGGAAGGCAATGGCACCCCACCCCAGTACTCTTGCCTGGAAAATCCAATGGACGGAGTAGCCTGGTGGGCTGCAGTCCATGGGGTCGCTAACAGTCGGACAGACTGAGTGACTTCACTTTCACTTTTCTCTTTCATGCATTGGAGAAGGAAATGGCAACCCACTCCAGTATTCTTTCCTGGAGAATCCCAGGGATGGGGGAGCCTGGTGGGCTGCCGTCTATGGGGTCACACAGAGTTGGACACGACTGAAGTGACTTAGCAGCAGCAGCAGCAGCAGCATAGTCCATGGGGTCCCAAAGAGCTGGGCATGACTGAGCAACTTTCACATGGTTATGATTACACTAAAATGGGGAAACTAACACAAAGTAATAAAAAATATTTGTAATGTACTTGAGTTTCTAATGTTATCTATGTGTGTGCCTGAGTGCTCAGTTGCTCAGTCATGTCCGACTCTTTGCGACTCCCTGGCTTATAGCCCACTACGCTTCTCTATCCACACAATTTTTCAGGCAAGAATACTGGAGTGAATTGCCATTTCCAACTCCAGGGGATCTTTCTCACCCAGAAACCTGTGATTCCTGCATCTCCTGCATTGGTAGGTAGATTCATCACCACCGTGCCACCTGGGAAGCTCAGTGTTTTCTATAGGAGATGCTGTTTATGGTATAATCAAATGACAAGTATTAGGCACTATAGTTTTTACTGTAGTCAATCAAAAGATTATAAAATATATAGAGGGATTTTTTTAAACAGAAAATGGAAATGCAGAAAGGCATGTAAAATATGAAAGAAGTTTGCATTAAGTGTTTGCCTCATTCAGTGTTTCTTGTAACGAAATCATCATAGCTCTTTCTTTTGGACTAGGATGATAACTTATACAGCCTGTAAAATTGTGAATATATAGAGGGATTTTTTTAAACAGAAAATGGAAATGCAGAAAGGCATGTAAAATATGAAAGAAGTTTGCATTAAGTGTTTGCCTCATTCAGTGTTTCTTGTAACGAAATCATCATAGCTCTTTCTTTTGGACTAGGATGATAACTTATACAGCCTGTAAAATTGTGGTTGTCCTCCATGAGACAAAATTTAATAGTGTTGTGAAATGTCATGTGGTTGTCTGGAAATGAAAGTTTATATAGAGAACTGAGCCCAAGATTGCGGTGTGGCAAGGACATAATAATCAGGGAATGTAATTATATTATATGCCCTCTTTTTGGGCAAAGAGTAACTGCGTTTCATGCATGTCTATGGGGAGATGGAGTTGTGCCTCTAAATAACAAACTTTGGTCACTGCAACCTCAAGACTTCTTTTAGGGACTGGTTTGGTTTGTGTCTGCCTTGCTGCTGAGACTCTGTGGGGGCAGTTTGTATGGAAAATTACAGGAGTTTTTTCTTGTGGGAGCAAGAGGAGTGTGCTGGGACAAGGAGGAAATGCTTTTTCCTCACTCATGACAATTTCTTGCGTAGGAAGGGGATCAATTCTTGCTGAAGCATCCCTGGCCTCGCTTGCCCTTCAATCATTCTTTGCCTGGGGCGGGGAAGGTATAAATTAGATTGCTGAGACTGAAAGGAGAAATGGGCATGTGTGGCCCAGCCTCTTCCGCCTGCATCCACTCTAAGGGGTAGATTACCAGCAAGGTACGGGCAGTACCTGCTCCTGAGTGCACAGTCTTTCTTGGGCTGTGACATCCCTGTGGGGGAATGCCTGCTCTGGGCCAGCCTTGGCTGTGACTGCATGGCAGCCTGATTCTGTGATTCTTGATTAGTAGGAACATCTGCCCAAAGACAGAAATCCATTCTACAGTCTGTCCTTTATCGGGGATACAGGTGCCTATGTATTTCAACAACTGCGATGTATTTCTCATACTTGTTATTCTCGGAATTCCAAAATGCCTTACAATCCATGAGATATTCGATTTGAAGAAATACAATGCTTTGTTTTTTCATCTACTGCTTCTTTGTCTTATTTCATAATTTGTCCAGATCCTGGGTAGGGAAAAAATGGCTACTATTTTTTTGGGCCCAACAGATTGTAACATATATGTTTAAAAAACCAGTAAAATCCTAATTAAAGAAGAAGTCAAAATGTTTAATCTGTAGGATATTTTTGTCCATACTCAGAGAGCACCTCCAAGTAGAAACTACATTTTGGCCACCAGACAGCAAGAAAGCTTGAATTTATTCTGCAATTGAAAAGACTGGAAAACACTGAAAAACCATGGTACATATAGAAACCAGAAACAGTAGATCAAATATATGGAGTTTAAAAAATGTTTTGTCTCAATGAAACACACGGGCCTTGTTAAGAGTATACTATATATTGGAAGAATAAACTGGGGGATTGATAGTTTATGTAGTTTAATAAATGGATTAAATGATAAAATATATATTTTTTCTACTAGCACTAAACTATTGTATCAAAATAATATTGTGGAAAAAGTAATGAGGCAAGGACATGCAGAGAAAAAACCTATATACTCTTTTCTTATGGAGAGACAATAAAGAATAAAAAGATGCCTTAAGAGATTGAGGCTTATTGAATTGAGTGAACTCAGAAGGGAAATAATATTTTATGGTAGAATGAAAGGCATAAAGGTTATCTGGTGGAAACAATTAATAAATTCAAGAGAACATACTGTTCAGCCCCATGCTAAGGAAAAATAGAAAAGGGAAATCTCAAAGCAAAAATACATCAAGAACAATAATAACAGAAACAAAACAAGAGAAAAACCACCTAAGAAGGGTAGAATATTTCCATTCTTTTAATCATAACATTTTATGAATTTAAAAACAAAAGGACAGTTTAGTAAGATGAAAGTTTCAGTCATGACTGCACTGGGCAGAATCTGCAGGACCAAAAACAGGAAGACCTACTGTATGGCATAAGGAACTCTATTTAATATTCTGTAATGACCACATGGGAAAAGAATCTAAAAAAGAGTAGGTAAGTGTATGTGTATAACTGATTCACTTTTCTATTCAACAGAAACTTGCACAACATTGTAAATCAACTATACCCCATAAAAATTAAAAAAATAAAAGCAAAAAACGGACAAACAAAAAACCATGGCAATAGGAGTCTTTAGTCGTGTCCGACTCTGTGCGACCCCATAGATGGCAGCCCACCAGGCTCCCCCATCCCTGGGATTCTCCAGGCAAGAACACTGGAGTGGGTTGCCATTTCCTTCTCCAATGCATGAAAGTGAAAAGTGAAAGTGAAGTCGCTCAGTCGTGTCTGACTCCTAGTGACCCCATGGACTGCAGCCTACCAGGCTCCTCCATCCATGGGATTTTCCAGGCAAGAGTACTGGAGTGGGGTGCCATTGCTTTCTCCAACAATCAGGAACAACATATGAAAACTTTAAAGATAGAATCCAAATGGTCTTCTGAAACCTACCTGAGCAGAGGTACAAGCTGGTGTTTGGGAAGGATTTGTGCCACAGACAAAGGGTGCAGGTACAAAGGAAAGAATTCAAGTACATACATAATTCAAACATGTACTCAAAGAATCCAGGGATGTAACTTGCATCTACGTGAAGATGAGTTGTTCCTCACAAACTCTGGTGGCTCAGACAGTAAAGAATCTGTCTGCAATGCAGGAGACATGGGTTCAATCCCTGGGTCGAGAAGATCCCCTGCAGAAGGAAATGGCAACTCACTCCAGTATTCTTGCCAGGAGAATCCCATGGACAGAAAAGTTTGGTCGGCTATAGGCCATAGTCGCAAAGAGTCAGACACGACTAAGCGACTGGTACTAATATCTGTGAGGCCATATTGCTTTATCTTGTCTACTAACCAATATCTATGCCTAGAAAGACAGCTGAACTGATGAAGCAAGCTTTCTGTTCATTCACTTGATTCAGGACCGGAGGTATAATGACAGGCTGCTTTCGCCCGGCAGGACTGAGTCTGCCAGAGACTTTTCTGAGCACGGAATAGAGATTACACAGAAGTTGCATCTTGCTCAGCTTTGAAGCTTCCAGAATGAATGTCAAATAGGCAGTAGAGAGTTAATGCACATACTGTGATGTGAATTAGCTGACAGCAATTAGGGCAGCTCTGAAGGAATCGGGAGCAGGGTTCATACGCTTGATGGAAGATGAATGGATGGAGGCTGGCACAGGACTTTATGTGGTTGTAAGTCTAAGTGCCTCGATAGCCTTGGAGGTAGGAAAGATGTCACAGATTGAAGGGCTTGTAGCATATGAATTTAGTTCTGCCTAACTAAAAGTAGACAGAATCTCACTGTTTAATGAGGACCTGGTTCCTCTTTGTGTGTGTTAGTCACTCAGTCGTGTCCAACTCTTTGTATAGCCTGCCAGGCTCCTCTGTCTATGGGATTTCCTAGGTAAGAATACTGGAGTGGGTTGCCACTCCCTTCTCCAGGGGATCTTCCCTACCCAGGGATTGAACCTGGGTCTCCTGTATTGCAGGCGGATTCTTTACAGTCTGAACCACCAGGGAAGATTGCTTACTCTAGTATGTCAACATAACTACAACGTTTAAACTACCATTTCATCATTTTAAGAGAAGAGTTAGTGTCAGTTGTCAATGAGATTTAATTGTAGATAAGATCGTGGGCTTTCTGGGTTGAACAAAATAGGTAAGGCCATAGCGTAGATCATGGAATTTTCAGGAAAAACATTCTAGCGTTATAGCCAATCATAGTATTTCTGGGAAACTATGTATTTCTGTGTAAAATCATAGTATTTCTGGGAAACATGGATTTTTGGGTAGAAAGATCAAGTTCATATCTGGGCAGAATGAGTTAACTTAGAAAATACAATCTTGAACAAGGGTTAATGTCTTCACAAAGCAACTTGTGATGGACTCAGTTCTGAATTTGTTGGCATAATGGAGAAACTGGAGCACTAGGTTAGAAAGAGTGACAAGAAGAGGGTCAAACCAGATAAGATAATGTAACAATGGAACTAGTGTCTGCTGGGCAGCCAGGTGGGCGTCAGCAGGTGGTCATAAAACTCGTACCTTCATCAGCTTAGAGAGCCAGGGGTGCCTAACCTTTGTATTCATTATTCCTGTTCCATTTCCCCCTTTACTAGTTTGGAGGTTTTACACACTTTTTCTTCATTCAGTTGTTATCCCAAAATCGAACACACACATTTAACATATCAGAGTCTAAAGTCAATATTATCAAGGACCTTATTACACGTTGAACCCATTTATTTCTTCCCATATTGTATGTTGCTGTTTTTTATTTGTTGTATTTTAAATCTGTCTTGTTACTTTCAAACTCACATTAGATTTTTTAAAATGTAGTGTTTAGATTTTCTTTGTTTCTTATTCATGTTTGTATGTATCTGGTATGGCTATATATATATAACTTTTTATTTTAGATTGGAGTATAGTTGACTAACAATATTGTGACAGTTTCAGGTGTACCGCAAGTGATTCATTTATACATTTTTCCATTTAAATTGTTACATAATATCGAGCAGAGTTCTCTGTGCTATACAATAGGTCCTTTTAGGTTGGTTATCCATTTTAAATATAGCAGTGTGTAGATGTCAGTCCCAAACTCCCTAACCATCCCTTTCACCCTCATGACCACTGCCACCCCGGCCTTCTTCCCTGGTAACCATAAGTTCATTTTCTAAGTCTGTGAGTCTGTTTCTGTTTTGTAAATAAGTTCATTTGTATCATTTTTTCCCACATGTCATTGACAATATTTTATTGGCCTTTTGGATAGACTTGGCACTTTATTTGCCAAGAAGGATGATCCCATCATACTTCTGCTGAATTCAGCACCTCACCTCCTCTTTGCTGATTCTTTAGCCCCAGTGAAGCCTGTCCTGTGCTTCTTGTCTGAGATGATGAAACCCAGCTTATCCAGTGCCAGATACCACATGTAAGTGATATAACATTTCTTTTTCTCTGTCTGACTTCCTTCACTCAGTATGACAGTCTCTCAGTCCATCTGCTGCTGCTGCTGCTGCCAAGTCGCTTCAGTGGTTTCCGACTCTGTGCAACCCAATGGACGGCAGCCCACCAGGCTCCCCCGTCCCTGGGATTCTCCAGGCAAGAACACTGGAGTGGGTTGCCGTTTCCTTCTCCAGTGCATGAAAGTGAAAAATGGAAGTGAATTCACTCAGCTGTGTCCGATTCTTAGTGACCCCATGGACTGCAGCCTACCAGGCTCCTCCGCCCATGGGATTCGAATACTGGAGTGGGGTGCCATCGCCTTCTCCACTAGGTCCATCTATGTTGCTGCAAATGGCATTATTTCATTTTTTTTAATGGCTGAGTAATATTTCATTGTATATACGGACTACATCTTTACCTATTCATCTGTTGATGGGCATTTAGGTTGCTTCCATGGCTTGACTGTTGTAAACAGTGGTGCAATTAACATTGGGATTCATTGTTCCTTTCTAACCATCTTTTCCCAGGAGTAGGATTGCAGGATCATATGATCGCTCTAGTTTTAGTTTTTGAGGAATCTCCATACTGTTCTCCACAGTGTCTGTACAATTTATATTCCCACCAATAGAGTTAGGAGGGTGTCCTTCTCTTCACACTCTCTCGGGCATTTATTTTTCGTGAATTTTTGGTTATAGCATTTCTGATTAGTATGAGGTGATATCTCTTTGTAATTTTGATTTGCATGCCTCTAATGCTAACTACTAATTCTGAACATCTTTTCATGTGCCTTTTGGTCTATATGTTGTCATTAGTGAAATGTCTTTTTAGGTCTTCTGCCCATCTTTTGATGGGGTTCTTTGTTTTGATGATATTAAGCTCCCTGAATTGTTGATATATATCTTTCAGATGAGGTGATATCTCTTTGTAATTTTGATTTGCATGCCTCTAATGCTAACTACTAATTCTGAACATCTTTTCATGTGCCTTTTGGTCTATATGTTGTCATTAGTGAAATGTCTTTTTAGGTCTTCTGCCCATCTTTTGATGGGGTTCTTTGTTTTGATGATATTAAGCTCCCTGAATTGTTGATATATATCTTTCAGAATTTCCCTTAGTGAAAGTCTATTGGTGGTAGATTTTTTGTTTTTCTTTTTTGGTAATCATGTTTGCTCTATTCATGAAGTCAGTATTTCTGGGTATAAAATTTTAGGGTTGGCAGTAACTTCATCTTTCATTGAAGATCAATATATTTAGTTTATAGTTTGACTTTTGGAATTATAGATATATATCTGTCACTTTTTAAAAGGTAACCTTTCACTTGGGAGCTTTTCAGATTTTCTCATTTTCTTTATTGTTCTTAAACTCTATTATAATAAGTCTTGATGTAGGTTTCTTTTTAAATATCCTAGTTGGGAGTCATCAGTTTCTCCATATTCATTGGTTCCTGTCTTTCATAAATTAGTAACCAGTATTCAAATATTGCCTCTGCTGTACTTACTGTTNGTAACCTTTCACTTGGGAGCTTTTCAGATTTTCTCATTTTCTTTATTGTTCTTAAACTCTATTATAATAAGTCTTGATGTAGGTTTCTTTTTAAATATCCTAGTTGGGAGTCATCAGTTTCTCCATATTCATTGGTTCCTGTCTTTCATAAATTAGTAACCAGTATTCAAATATTGCCTCTGCTGTACTTACTGTTTATTCCCATCTAGACTTCAGTTAAGTGTATACTACACATTTGTCCTTCAACTTTTGTGTTCTGTTCTCTTTTTTATTTTTCTGTTCTTTTAATGCTACTCATTAGATAATGTCTTCCTAAACCAGCACTCCAATTTATTGTCTCTTCGTATCTATCCAACGGCTATATATTTATTCATTCACTTTTAAATTTCAGTTATTACACGGTTTCTTTCTAGGGGATCTATTTTGTTATGTTTTGCATACTTTTAATTCATTAAAATTATTTTAAACTGTCTTTTACTTCTTTAGAGATTATCAATTAAAATAATTTCGTATTTTATCTTTGATTATTCCAATATTTAAAATCTTTACGGGGCCTCCTTTTGTCTACTGTTTCTGTGGACTGTCAGTCAAGGCAACTTTTTTTCCTTTGCTTTCTGATTTTTAGTTAAGAAGCCACTCTTTTTTCTTGGAAAAATATTTCTGAGTCTCTTTGACAGCTATTGTGATATATTTTCTGCAGATGATACTGCACTTGTTTCTGCCTGGTACTTTGGGGTGGTAAAAGTTATAGTATATCCTTGACTTACTTAATGACTTGAGATTATCTTGGATGATATAGGCTATGTAATTTAAAACTGCTAATCCTTTTGAGGGCCAGCTTGTAATTACGATCTTTCATGTTGAAACCTGTCTGCTAGACTCTACTCATGTTTTACTTCCAGGGCAGTTTTCTTTGTTGTTTCTTGGAAATGGGCTTCCATCTGGGTTTACTTCTGCATCACACTTACAGTGAGTATATAGCTCTTGTGATTTCAGCTTTATAATGGGGTATCTCTTGTTACAACCACCATTTGGAGGGCACTAAGCTTTGTCTTCTCCTTCAAGTACTATGAAAGCCTGTAGAAATACAAACTAAATTTATCTAGATTTGAAAATTGCTTTTAGACTATATCTGTTTATTTCCCTGAATGTTCAGTTTTGCTTATATATTGACTAGTAAATTCTTTATTTTTTTATTTGAAAACCTGGGATTTTCATTGTCTTTAGCAGAAGGATGTATCTAACCAGTCATACTGAAACAGACAAGACTGGGGAAAAGGAAGATAGAAAATGAAAAAGTATCTGAAATAGAAATTTATATTTTATTGGAGATTTCAGATGTTTTCTTAGTCTATTATCACATACAATAGAGAATTAAAACATTATTATTAGCATAGAATGAGCCCTAGACAAATGTGTCCTTCATCCATATGGGTCAGCAATAAGGGTCTTTTCTTAGATTTCTTACTCAAATGTGTTTCTTTCTGTTAAGCCAACATCAGCCCAAGTTTAAGGCTTCCCAGGTGGCTCTGGTCGTAAAAAATCCACCTGACAATGCAGGAGACCCAGGTTCAATCCCTGGGTCAGGAAGATCCCCTGGAGAAGGAAATGGCACCCCACTCCAGTATCCTTACCTGGAAAATTCCATGGACAGAGGAGTCTGGCAGGCTATAGTTCATGTGACTATAAGGAGTCAGACATGATGGAGCAGAGCACATAGCCCAAGTATACTTTTATCTTTCCTCATGTTTGCCTTTGATCCATTTATCAAAAAAC
>SJYX01016854.1:0-10220 GCA_006410675.1 Oreotragus oreotragus
ATACTATCTAGGTTGGTCATAACTTTTCTTCCAAGGAGTAAGCGTCTTTTAATTTCATGGCTGCAGTAGGAAAAGGAGCTGAGGTAAGAAAAATGGGAAAGTACATTTCCTCCTTACCTGTAAAATAGACATAATGAGATTCAGACATACCAGGCTTATAAATATGAATAGGGTCAATGTCCCTTCTCACCTACCTGAGAAATTCTACTTTGTAATTATCAACCTCCATTCCAGAAACACTGTCATTATTGGTTTCCCTACTTTTCTAGTCTGGGGAATACAGACAATGGAGTAGAAATAATGACTTCAAGGTTAATTAATTGTCTCTGACAAGGGGACCTGCCACCTTCCTCCCCTTGAGTCATCTCAGCAACCCCTGTGTGGGTCGTGGAGTGGCTAAGGGCACTAGAAGCCCCCATGCTGAGATGAACTTTGTAGTTGATTTGAAAACTTGATATGGACGCAAAAGGCCAGATGTCATCTTCATTTTCAGCCTGCCTGATGTTGCCTGCATATAGAGTTCTAGAGTCATTTGTCCAAGCTGAAGGGCTCAAAGGGATCTTCAGAGCCACAGAAAACATAGATTGAGGTCCCATCCTTTATTATACAAAAGGAAGAAGTGACTGGTTGAAGGTCAGATGAAAGGCAGTGGTGGCTCTGAGCGTGGAACAATTTCTCCTGACTTCCTGTCTGCCCTTTGCTCTTTCTGCTAGGCATGCATGTTAAGTCACTTCAGTTGTATCCAACTGTTTGCGACCCTATGGACTGTAGCCTGCCAGGCTCCTCTGTTCATGGGATTTTCCAGGCAAGAATACTGGAGTGGGTTGCCATGCCCTTCTCCAAAGGATCTTCTGGACCCAGGGATTGAATCTTGCGTCTCTTACATCTCCAGCACTGGCAGGTGGCTTCTTTACCACTACCACCACCTGGCAGCNGTAGCCTGCCAGGCTCCTCTGTTCATGGGATTTTCCAGGCAAGAATACTGGAGTGGGTTGCCATGCCCTTCTCCAAAGGATCTTCTGGACCCAGGGATTGAATCTTGCGTCTCTTACATCTCCAGCACTGGCAGGTGGCTTCTTTACCACTACCACCACCTGGCAGCTTTTTCTGCTACATTTTCTAAAGATGCTAAGGTGAAACCAAGTGCCTTAAGAATGTGTGACTCCTGGAATGATGGGTGGTCAGTCAGTCACAAGAGCAGACAGTGGCCTGGGATGGTCAGATTAGCACACTTAGGACTTTGTGACACTAAGGGAAATCCCATCACTCTTCAGATTGTAAAGATGACAGAGGGTGTCAAGCTCTAATAATTCTCATGGTCCCTGGGTAAAATAGGAAGTTGTTGTTCCTGTTTAAAGAGGAAATTGAAGCTCAGTTGTCTCAGTTGTATTGAGATCCAAGCCAGAGAATAAAATGCAAAGTTTGAGTTAAAACTTGACTCTAGTATTTCCTCATACATCTGTTTCTGATTCTTATGGTGAAGTCAGGTTTTATTAAAAGAACCCAGTACCACAGCTGGTCATCACCAGGGAAAAAAGGTATTTTTATGGACCATTCTACTATATACACTGTTATTTACAATTTGTTTCATAGTCAGTTCAGTTGCTCAGTTGTGTCGGACACTCTTTGTGACCCCATGGACTGTATCATGCCAGGCTTCCCTGTCCATCACCAACTCCTGGAGCTTACTCAAACTCATGTCCATCAAGTTGGTGATGCCATCCAACCATCTCATCCTCTGTTGTCCCCTTCTCCTCCTGCCCCCAATCTGTCCCAGCATCAGGGTCTTTTCAAATGAGTCAGTTCCTCACATCAGGTGGCTAAAGTATCATAGCTTTAGCATCTGTCCTTCCAGTGAATATTCAGGACTGATTTCCTTTAGAATTAAATGGTTTGATCTTGCAGTCCAAGGGACTCTCAAGAGTCTTCAACATCACAGTTCAAAAGCATCAATCCATCGGTGCTCAGTCTTCTTTGTAGTCCAACTCTCACATCCATACATGACTAACCGGGAAAACCATAGCTTTGACTAGATGGACCTTTGTCGGCAAAGTAATGTCTCTGTTACTTAATATGCTGTCTAGGTTTGTCATAGCTTTTCTTCCAAGGAGCATGCCTCTTTTCATTTCATGGCTACACTTACCATCTGCAGTGATTTTGGAGCCCAAGAAAATAAAGTCTGTCACTGTTTCCATTGTTTACCCATATATTTGCCATGAAGCAATGGGGCTGGATTCCATGATCTTAGTTTTTTGAATATTGAATTTTAAGCTAGCTTTTTCATTCTCCTCTTTCACTTTCATCAAGATGCTTTTCAGTTCCTCTTCGTTTTCTGCCATAAGGGTGGTGTCATCTGCATATCTGAGGTTATTGATATTTCTCGCAGCAGTCTTTATTCCAGCTTGTGCTTCATCCAACCCAGCATTTTCAATGCATATAAGTTAAATAAGCAGGGAGACAATATACAGCCTTGATATACTCCTTTCCCAGTTTGGAACCAGTCTGTTGTTCCATGTCTGGTTCTAGCTGTTGCTTCTTGACCTGCATATAGATTACTGTGGAGGCAGGTCAGGTGATCTGGTATTCCCATCTCTTGAAGAATTTTCCACGATTTGTTGTGATCCACACAGTCAACAGCTTTGGCGTAGTCAATAAAGCAGAAGTATATGTTTTTTCTGGAACTCTCTTGCTAAATCCAGCTTGAACAACTGGAAGTTCTCAGTTTATATACTGTTGAAGCCTGGCTTGGGCAATTTTGAGCATTATTTTGCTAGAGTGTGAGATGAGTACAATTGTGTAATAATTTGAACATCCTTCAGCATTGCCCTTCTTTGGGATTGGAATGAAAACTGACCTTTTCCAGTCCTGTGGCCACTGGTGAGTTTTCCAAATTTGCTGGCATATTGAGTGCAGCACTTTAACATCATCATCTTTTAGAACTTGAAATAGCTCAACTGGAATTCCATCACCTCCACTAGCTTTGTTCATAGTGATGCTTCCTAAGGCCCTCTTGACTTCGAACTCCAGGATGTCTGGCTCTAGGTGATTGATCACACCATCGTGATTATCTGGGTCATTAAGATCTTCTTTGTGTAGTTCTTCTGTGTCTTCTTGCCACCTCTTCTTAATATCTTCTGCTTCTCTTAGGCTCATAGCATTTCTATCCTTTATTTTGCCCATCTTTGCATGAAATGTTCCCTTGGTATCTCTAATTTTCTTGAAGAGATCTCTAGTCTTTCTCATTCTATTGTTTTCCTCTATTTCTTTGCATTGATTTCTGAGGAAGGCTTTCTTCTCTCCTTGCTATTCTTTGTAACTCTTCATTCAAATAGGTATATCTTTCCTTTTCTCCTTTGCCTTTCACTTCTCTTCTTTTCACAGCTGCTTGTAAGGCCTCATCAGACAACCATTTAGCCTTTTTGCGTTTCTTTTTTTGGGAGATGGTCTTGATTCCTGCCTCCTGTACAATGTCATGAACCTCTGTCCATAGTTCTTCAGGCACTCTGTCTATCAGATCTAATCCCTTGAATCTATTTGTCACTTCCACTGTATACTCATAAGGGATTTGATTTAGGTCATACCTGAATGGTCTAGTGGTTTTCCTTACTTTCTCAATTTAAGTCTGAATTTGGTAATAAGGAGTTCATGATCTGAGCCACAGTCAGCTCCTGGTCTTGTTTTTGCTGACTGTATAGAGCTTCTCCATCTTTGGCTGCAGAGAATATAATCAATCTGATTCTGGTATTGACCATCTGGTGATGTCCATGTATAGAGTCTTCTCTTGTGTTGTTGGAAGAGGGTGTTTGCTATTACCAGTGTGTTCTCTTGAGAAAATCCTGTTAGCCTTTGTCCTGCTTCATTCTGTGTTACAAGGCCAAATCTGCCTGTTACTCCAGGTACTTCTTGACTTCCTACTTTTGCATTCTAGTCCCCTATGATGAAAAGAACATTTTTTGGGGGTGTGAGTTCTAGAAAGTACTGTAGGTCTTCATAGAACCTTTCAACTTCAGCTTTTTCAGCATTACTGGCTGGGGCATAGACTTGGATAACTGTGATATTGAATGGTTTGCCTTGGAAACAAACAGAGATCATTCTGTTGTTTTTGAGATTGCATCGAAGCACTGCATTTCAGACTCTTTTGTTGACTATGATGGTTACTGCATTTCTTCTAAGGGATTCTGATACATTAGTATCACCTAAATATACTGTATTCAGATATTCTTAGTTTTTACCTAATATCCTTTCTCCACTCCAGGATCCCATTCAGGACAGCAATTATACTTAGTCACCATATCTCTTTAGATTCCATAGGGTTTGAGAGTTTCTCAGACTTACTTTTTTTTGATGGTGTTGTGGGGAGGAAAAGTAATTTTCCTTCTACCCTTCTAAGGTTCTTGGCTGAGACTTCCCCCCCATGATAAAAGACAAATTAACAGGAGAAAAACAAATAAATTTAATAACATATATCCCTCTTATATGGTCTTCCCAGGTGGCTCAGTGGCAAAGAATCCACCTGCCAATGCAGGAGATGCAGATTCTTCTCCTGGGTGGGGAAGATCCCCTAGAGGAGGGCGTGACAACCCACTCCAGTATTCTTGCCTGGGAAATCCCATGGACAGAGGAGCCTGGTGGGCTACAGTCCGTGTGGTCACAAAGAGTTGGACATGACTTGGTGACTAAACAACAGTTCCTCCTTTATACATGGGAGAGACCCAGGAAAACTGAGTAACTCCCTGAAATGGCCCAAACCACCACCTTAAATGCCTCCAGATAAAGACCAAAGATTTGGTGGGAGGAGGTTGACAAGGCTGGTTATGGGAGGTTTTCATGCAAAGCACAGTAAGCAAGGCCATGGTTGTTATGCAGATTTAAGTCCCTAACTTCTCCATTGGTGAGAGTTTCTAGAGACTTGGTCATCCTCCTCATCCTCCTCTCCCCGGTACAGAGAGGGAGAGACTCTTGCAAACAGAGGTTTCACTTATAGTTGTAAATGTCTCTTACCAAAGGGCACCTCCTACTTGGGTTTTCAGAGCTTCTTCTATGTTTGCTGTTTCTTAAAAATAACAAGCTCAAGTAATCCTTATGTCAAAGAGGCATTTTGGAGTGGCAAATTCTGCTCCCTTTCAACTTGACAGTTTTAAGGAGTGAAGTCCAAAATTCTGTAAATTCTCCCCCAATTTGTCATTTTTCTTTTTAATGGCTAATGTGGTTTTTGAGATGATTCTATGTTGCTTGAATGTGGGGTGCACATGACATTCTCCTGTGGCCTAGTTGATTTGCTTTTGTTCCAGGGGCCAATTGTACTTTACTTCGAATGTGTATGGTTAGCTATGGCGGATGGTGTTGGAAGGTAGAGGGAAATGTGGGCCCCCTGCTAGGTGACACAGTCATTTTAGATCAGTCTCCCCCATTAGAACAGGACCAAATCTAGTTTTTCGATGGTGGCTCTGTAGTAGCCTCTGTAGGCATGATTCTACTAAATGGAAATGCCATTTCAGGGTCTTAACAAAGACCCAAAATTCACCCAACTTGAAATATTGGGTGGGCCAAAACGTTTGTTTGGGTTTTTCCATAACATCTTATGTGGAAAAACCCAAATAAACTTTTTGGTCAACTCAATAGTACACTTGCTAGAAATTTGTTGAGAAGTAATGTACAAAAAGATTCTAGCATGTAACCTGGGAGTCATCCTTATCATTCTCCCCCCTTTATCACCTGCTATATCTAATCAGTCATCAACTTATCAATTTTACCCCTCCCCCAATATCTAAGAGCTTATTCATTCTCATTGCTTTCTCCATTACCATCCTAGTCCAAGCTCTCTTCAGCTGCCATACTATAATTGTCTCCTAACTAGACTTCTTACTTCTACTCTGGCCCCCTTTCAATGCATTATTTTCATCGCAGTCACTAATTTATTCATTCATTCAATCAAAATATATTTATCAGGTACTCACCATGTGCTAGGCACCATTCTATGTGTTGGTAATATAGCAGTGAACAAAACAAAGCCCTTGAACTTATACAGTTACATATTATTGGGAGAGGTGGGCAATAAGCAAATATTTAATAAAATGTTAGGTCGTGATAATGCCATGAAGAAAAATTAAACAGATAAGTAAGTAGGGTCAGGGGTGCAATTTTAGATGGACTTGGCAGAGAAGACTTCTCCAAATAGTTGGCATTGAAGCAGAGACCTGAACTAAGAGAGGGGGTGATCCATGCAAATGTCTGGGGAAAGGACATTCTAGGTAGAATTAACAGCAAGTTCAATGCCTTGTGGGTGGGAACAAGGTTGACATTTCCTAGGAATAGCAAGGAAGCCAGTGTGACTGGACTAGAGGTAATGAAGGGAGAGTAGGGGAAGAAGCCAGGGGCCAGAGCTCTGAAGATCATGGTACAAGGACGTGGGTTTCTCGGTGTAACTGAAAGCTGTGTGTGTGTGTGTGTGTGTGCGTGCACGCGTGTGCATGCACATGCACGCATGTGTGTGCACAGGCACATGTGTGTGTGTGTTGCTGCTTCAGTCATGTCTGACTCTTTGCAACTCTATGAACTGTTGCCCAACAGGCTCCTCTGTCCATGAGATTCTCCAGGTGAGAATACTGGAGTTGGTTTCCATGCCCTCCTCCAGGGGATCTTCCTGACTCAGGGATCAAACCTGCATCTCTTACATCTAACTAGCATTGACAGTCAGGTTCTGTACCATTAGTGCCACCTGGGAAGCAGTTGAAAGCCTTAGGAAGATTTAAAACAGAGGAGTGGCATGACTGAGTGATTTTTTTCATAATATTAATCATATGACATTCTCCTACTTTTAAAAGCTTGCAAAAGCTTCCCATGGATTTTGGGATAAAGATCAAATTACTTATTATAGATAATTAATTACCTACAAGGCCTATATGGTTGTGCTCCATCTGAGTCTTCAGCCTCATACAGTATTATGTCTTCAAGTCTTTGTATTTACTAACCTTTATCTTGCCACAGGGCCTTTGAATATGCTATCTCCTACACCTGGAAGTACCCCCACCTTTTTTATTTCATTAATGCCTCTTCATCCCTTGGATCTCATTTTATTGTTCATTTTCACTGCCTGGGTAAACATTCTCCCATTATGGATGTTTATAGCACTATTCCCATCTCAGTCATAGCATTTGTCATAAGTGCAGTCCTGTATTTGTATAATTATTTGAATAACATAATTTTCTCATGCAAAATTGGAAGCTTTGTCACCATTATATCCTTGGCAGCCATAGTACTTGGTGTCTTTACAGAAAACACAAAATCAGCATTTATTGAATGAATGAATGAATGAATAAAATACATTTCCCTAAGGTCTAACTTATGTATCTTATATTGAGGTGGATGTGGGGACTTGAAAGGAATCTTTTACCTACTATGTGTTTGAGATACCCAAGTAATGTGTCATATACCTTTCATTCTGTACCTGATGTCCTCTATTGATTAATTAGATAGAGCCGTTCTCTCTGAGTACTGTAGTTTTCACAGATCTATCGGCTCACTGGATACCATCACTGCTCTGCTGGTATGGTAGTGTCAGCTTATAGCAGAGCCCTGTTCCATCAGGCTCTGTAGCCTCTTGTGCATTGATGGGCATAGTGGGTCTTGCTGCTGCTTTACTGAGTAGAGAAGTACCCTGTTGATGGATGCCATTGCTCTGATAGGTCCCCTCACATTACCAGAGGAGTTCCCTATGATAAAGTTAAGGATGTGTGTTTGTGGTGGGGAGATCTTTCTGTATTATGTTGTCCTCTGTAGAGGAAACCTAAAGAGTGTTTCCGGGGCCACTGATGTTTCAGTTCAGTGAAAACTCTTTCCTCTTCCTTAGGACATATGCACATGCATGGGGCTTCCCAGGTGGTGCTAGTGGTAAAGAACTCACATGCCAATGCAGGAGACATAAGAGACATGGGTTTGATCCCTGGGTTGGGAAGATTCCCTGGAGAAGGGCATGGCACCCTACTCCAGTATTCTTGCCTGGAGAATCCCATGGACAGAGGAGCCTGGCAGGCTGCAGTCCATGGGGTCGCAAAGAGTCGGACCTGACTGAAGTGACTTAGTATAGCACACAAACACGTGTATACTAGAGACTGAGGCTGTGCTGCTCTCAAACATTATGTGANTTGCCTGGAGAATCCCATGGACAGAGGAGCCTGGCAGGCTGCAGTCCATGGGGTCGCAAAGAGTCGGACCTGACTGAAGTGACTTAGTATAGCACACAAACACGTGTATACTAGAGACTGAGGCTGTGCTGCTCTCAAACATTATGTGAGCTGTGGAATCAGACATACAGACTTGGCTTCCTCTCACAACTCCACACATTACTGGCTGGATGACCTTGTATGTTGTTAACTTTGAGCTTCAGTTGTTTCCTCATCCACGAAATGGTACAATAACTTCCTTGGAGGGTGCTTATAATAAATACACGCTTATACAGCTTTTACTACAGGGTGTGATGTAATAAAGATAGCTAACCAATTTGTGCATTAGGAACTGTTCTGAGTGCTATATAAATATTACCTCATGTAAACATGCTCACAAACCATCCTGTGAAGGAGATACTATAATCTCTATTTTAGAAATGAAGAAAGGGAGGTACAGAGAGGTTAGGTAAGTTTTCCAAGATCACACACCTGGAAGTAGCAGAGCTGAGAGGGAGGAGCTGGGATTTTAGAGCTAAGCTTTCCTTTCTTGATTCTAGAATTCTATACATTGAATTAGTACAGGGTCATTGTATTACATAATAGATATATTCATTCACCACCCCACTCCCCACAGCGGTCCTTCTCTGTATTGGGGCTAACACTAAAACCACCCCACTTCCCATAGTGGTCTTTCTCCAAACCAGTATTAGGGCTAACACTAATGAGGAGATAAAAGCATAAGTAACTGCCTGACTTTCTTTTATCTGAGAATAATTGAATATTCCTGGCAGCCAAAGGCTCTGAGCAGAGTGGATTCTTAGGATTACTGTCTTAAAAGAGGATTTCATTACAGCCCATGCTATCCCAGAGGTTTTCCCTGATGTTTATATCCTTAAGGAGGAGCAGGGACACAGAAAAGTAAATTCAGGTTAGTCTTCCCAGGTTATGTGAGAGTTATTGTAACTTACAGATGTCTGGTTTTGGACGGATAATGTGTTCTCAGGTATATCTAGCATTTTGGCATCTGTGTATATATTATTGACATGGATAATAAAAATAAATGCTAAAGAATAAGGCTCATCATGTTGCAAAGAATGAAAAAGAAGTTATTATCTTCTTTTGAAGGCCTTTGATGATCTGACATTATTTAGTAAATGAATCTCCAAGGTAGGATTCCAAAGTATTAGAAAAGGGTGGCTATTTCTTGAGATCATGGACTTTGTTCTTGGACAGCATCTCTTCATTAGATTTATTTAATTATGTTGAAAATTTATCTACCTATGTATTTATTCCCGCTGTGCTGGGTCTTCGTCACTTCTCACAGGCTTCCTCTGGTGGCTGCCAGCGAGGGGTTACTCTGCATTGCAGTGTGTGGGCTTCTCACTGTGCTGGCTTCTCTTGTTGCAGAGCATGGGCTCTAGGGCACATGGGTTCAGCGGTTGTGGCACAGGCAGGGGCTTTGTTTCCCCACAGCATGTGAGATCTTAGTTACCATGCCAGGGATTGAACCCATGTTCCCTGCATTGGCAGGCGGATTCTTAACTACTGGACCACCAGGGAAGTCTCCTCATTGGAGCCTCAAATATTTAAGAAGAGATGAAAATTGTAGAGAAGAAGGAAAAGAAGTGGCTCCGAATTTTTTTTAATAGGAGCTTGGGGAGCATGATTTGGTTTTAACTTGTGACTGTGTTTGTAAGAAACACCCAATATCTTTAGGTTTGTTTAGGATGGCTGATGGAGGTTGTGAGGGATGATAAAGCCATCAATTGTTACTACTATGGAGGTGAAGGGGAATTTATACTTTCTTTTGCTAAGGTGATTTTCAACAAAATCATGAGAAAGATAAGGTTCTTAGCAAAATCTGCAATTGTAATTATGTAGCATCAGCTTTTTTTCCTTTCTCCATTCATTGGTTTCCACCCCACTAAAGACTACTAATAAACAATCACTAATATTTGCATAGTTTTTAACTTCTGGAGATGCTGTTTTGAATCACTTGTTACATCAACACACAATGGCTTGAGCCAAAGAAAGGAATTGAATGCAATATCAGGA
>SJYX01016855.1:0-13449 GCA_006410675.1 Oreotragus oreotragus
ATATATATATATATATATATACACCGTAGTTTGCTTACCCGTTCATCTGTTGATGGCCATTAGCGTTGTTAACACATTTTGGCTATTGTGAATAGGACTGCTATAAACATTTGTGTGTGAGTTTTGTTTAAACACTTGTTTTCCACTCTGAAAAAGGTATTTTATTTGTCCTCCAAGTAGCCCAGATCCGGTAAGTATCTTCAAGATAAGAGAGGCACTGGGAGCAGACTGTTTTGTTCTCTCACTGCCTGTTACTTCCACTACAACAAAAGAAAACAAAACAAAAAGACCAAACCCGTGGTGAAACCACCAAAGAAGAAAAGGTTAACAGCTGTGATTTTTGACGACACCCTCGACCACTGCACAGGAATGTGAGAGTCACAGGAATGTGTGAGTCACCGGAATGGAGAACAGAAAGGAGGCCTTGATGTGCTTTTAGTTATCAAAATCACAAGTTTTCCTAACATTTTGTGTGAAAGGTTTTGGTTCCCACGCCTGCATCCAAAGGGGATTGCTATCTGAACCACATGACTTCTTAGTAGCTAATTGTAAACCGAGTTGAAACGTGTAAAAACAGTAAAAGTGATTATTACTCAGCAGGTGGTCCTGGCAGCGGTTGTTAAGCTTGCACTGCAGCGTGCAGACATTAGGAAGGAGGGTGGAATGAGAGAGAACATTTGTTCAGCCCTGTAAAAGCGTTATCCAAGGTGGGTGCACCCTGCAGGTTGAGAATCCCATTAAGTTTCCCCTGCCCTCCAGCCTTCCAACCCAAAGTGATTCCCCCATCCTTGGCATTCAGGCAATTCTAGAACCATGGGAAAGGGATAACTCCAAGTGCAATTGACCCTATTGGATCAGTACAGACAGTGGGTGGGAGCTGGGGACTAGCTTAAGACCAGTAGCAGCTCAGCCCAGCATGCCCCAGGGTAAAAGTCCCCAGAACCTGATGCAGATCCAGCCAGGCATTTTCTCCTGTTTCCATCAGCCCAGCCCACCAGAAATGGTCTGCCTTCTCTAGTCAGTGACTGCCTCCAGGTACATGAATTCCTTTACAACCTGCCTCTGACCATGCGATCTTGGGTGAGTTAGTTAATACATCTCAGCTTAAGTTTCCTCAGTAAAGTGGTGTCCATCAAAGGGCCTGCCATATAGGATTGAAAGAACTGAGTTAATCCATAAAAAGCACTGAGCAGAGTTTCAGGCAGATCACTCGTGGAAAAAAAAAAATTATTCTGCTGACAGAATGAGAAGCGCACAGGAACGCCTCAGATATGATACAAACTGCAGGGCACCTGAGCCCCTCCCTAAGGGCCTAAAAATGGGAACAGACTGGTGAGAAAGCAGAATATATCTAGATCTCCATATGCCATGGACCAAGAGAAGCCAGCTCGGCACCTTGACTGCTAACTGTATACTCGCAGCCTGTCCTGAAAACCACTCTGATTCAGCCTGGGTGAAAGTGTTCCAGCTGATTAAAGGTCTTGTGATCGTACTAATTCTGCAGGTACATTTAAATCTATAAAACTCCCTCTAATACACTCATTCATTCATTCAATAGCCATTTACTGATCTCCTCCTGTGTGTCAGCAACTGTCCTAGAGCCTGGAGAAACAACAACGAGTAAGACAGATAAACATTTATGTTCTCATGGAGCTCTTGTCCTGGAAGGGCTTTTTGCCACATGATGCCGGTGTCCTTAGCTCCTTGTCACTGGGCTTTTCTATGCTTCAATTTCCTAATCTGTAAAATGGAGATAATAATAATAGCTACCTCATAAAAACTGTCATGAGGCTTTTGGTGGGGGGCGGGGAGTGGTTATTTGTCTTTATTGAGGTATACTTGACATATAACATTTTCTTAGTTTCAAATGTACAACATAATGATTCAATATTTGTATATATTGAGAATTGATCACTGCAAGAAGCCCAGTCAACATCTGTCACCAGAGGTAGTTTATATATATATATATTTTTTTTTTTTTTCTTATGATGAGGATTTTTAAGTCTAGTTGCTTACTAACTTTCAAATATGAAATAGAGCACTGTTAACTAAGGTCTTCATGCTACAAATTTCATCCCCATAAATTATTTATTTTATAATCGGAAGTTTGTACCTTTGGACTCCCTTCACTCACTTCATACAAACCCCAGCCCCTGCCTCTGGAAACCACCAATCACTTCTCTGTATCTATGAGTCTACGTTTTTTGTTAGTTGGTTGGTTAATAAGTTGGTTTTAGATTCCACATATGAGTGAGATCGTATAGAATTTCTCTTTGTCTGATTTATTTCATTTATTATAATGCTCTCAAGATTCATCTGTGCTGTTACAAATGACAAGCTTTTTCTTTTTTATGGCTAATATTCACATATATCTAGGAGAAGGCAATGGCGACCCACTCCAGTGTTCTTGCCTGGAGGATCCCAGGACCAGGGGAGGCTTGTAGGCTGCCGTCTATGGGGTCGCACAGAGTTGGACATGACTGAGCGACATAGCAGCAGCAGCAGCATATATATCTATCACATTTTTCCATCCATTCATCCACTGACGACAATTACATGGTTTTCATTACCATGATTCCTATAAATAATGCTGCGGTGAACATGGGGGTGCAGATCTGTTTCGAGTTAGTGCTTTGCTTTCTTTGGATAAATACCCAGACATACAATTGCTGGATCACATCATAGTTCTAGCTTTCAGTTTTTGAAGACACTCTCTACTGTTTTCTATAATGACTATACCAGTTTACAGTCTCAGCAACAGTGCACAAATGTTTGCTTTTCTCCACATCCTCACCAACACTTATTATTCCTTGTCTTTTTGATAATAGCCACTCTAACAAGCGGTCCCTTATTGTGGTTTCAACTGGTATTTCCCTGATGATTAGTGATGTTGAACATCTTTGCATGTAGCTATTGACCATTTGTATGTCATCTTTAGAAATATATTTATTTAGACCTACTTCCTATTTTTAATCAGGTTATTTGTTTCTCCTAATGAGTTAATATCATAAAGCACTTGGAACAGTGCAAAGCATAGAATAAGCACCGGGTAAGTGCTAACTAGTATTATTTGGGTTAAGTTTGAATGAAAAGCAGATTTGGGGGAAAATTAGCAGTTTCTTTGGGGTGCTTGTTAATGCTGCTGCTCCTGCTAAGTCACTTCAGTTGTGTCCGGCTCTGTGCGACCCCAGAGACGGCAGCCCACCAGGCTCCCCAGTCCCTGGGATTCTCCAGGCAAGAACACTGGAGTGGTTTGCCATTTCCTTCTCCAATTGTTAATGCTGAGATTACTGTTAAATATCCAAGAGAAGATTGTTGATCAGATATACACATCTAGATGTCAAGGGGTGGGTCTAAGTTGGGGATGTAAATNCCAGGCTCCCCAGTCCCTGGGATTCTCCAGGCAAGAACACTGGAGTGGTTTGCCATTTCCTTCTCCAATTGTTAATGCTGAGATTACTGTTAAATATCCAAGAGAAGATTGTTGATCAGATATACACATCTAGATGTCAAGGGGTGGGTCTAAGTTGGGGATGTAAATCTAGGGATAATTGGCATAGAGTTGATTCAGATCAGCAAAGGAGCAGAGACGAGACATCCCGAGGACTGAGCCGCAGAGCACTCACAGTTTGAAAGTGGAAGATCTGAGGAGGAATTAGCAAAGAATACTGAGAAGGGGCAACCAGAGAGGTAGGGGGAAACTGGGAGAGTGCCGAGACCCAGTGCCCAAGTGAAGCAAGCCTTGCAAGCAAGGAAAAGGGAAAGTGTGCTGCCTATGATCCTGGTGGGTCAGGTGAGATGAGGATTGTGAAGTGGTCATTGAATGGGGCCACAGGAAGGTCCCAGGTAACCTTGCAACTGTTCTGTTTGAATGGTGGAGACAGATGTCATTTTAGAGTATGTTTCAGAGAGGATGGGAGGACATGAATTAAAGATCATGAGTATAGGTATTACTTCTGAAGATATTTCTGTAAAGAACAAAGAAATGAGAAGAAAAGGAGGAAATGAGGTCAAGAACATTTTCTTGCTTGTCTTTATTTTTGTAATAGGCACTTTATTTGCAGTGATATGAAAAGATATTTGCAGTATTCCTGTGTGAATACTGGCTGCACTGTGTGGCTTGAGGGTCTTAGCTCCCTGACCAGGGATTGAACCTGGTCCCAGCAGTGAACGCACCAAGTTCCAACCACTGGTGGCTGTTGCTGTTCAGTCAGTAAGTCATGTCTAACTCTTTGTGACCCCATGGACCGCAGCATACCAGGCTTCCCCCTCCTTCACTATCTCCAGAGTTTGCTCAGATTCATGTCCATGGAGTCAGTGAAGCTATCTAGCCATCTCCTCCTCTGCCACTCCCTTCCCTTTTGGCCTTCAGTCTTTCCCAGCATCAGGCCCTTTTCCAATGAGTTGGCTCTTTACATCAAGTGTCCAGAGTAGTGGAGCTTCAGCTTTGGCATCAGTCTTTCCAATGAACATTCAGGCTTCCCATGGGGCTCAACTGGTAAAGAATCTGCCTGCAATGAGGGAGGCCTGGGTTCGATCCCTGGGTTGGGAAGATCCCCTGGAGAAGGGAAATTCATTCTGGCCTGGAGAATTCCATGGACTCAGCAGTCCATGGGGGCACAAAGAGTTAGACACAATTGAATGACTCACTTTTCATTTAGGATTGACTCATTTAGGTTTGATCTCCTTGCAGTCCAAGGGACTCCAAAGAGTCTTCTCCAGCACCACAATTCAAAAGCCTCAATAATTCAGCACTTGGCCTTCTTTATGGTCCAACTCTCTCATCTGTGCATGACTACTGGAAAACCATAGCTTTGAACTATTTTGGCAAAGTGATGTCTCTGCTTTTTAATACACTGTGTACATTTGTCATAGCTTTCCTTCCAAGGAGCAAGCATCTTTTAATTTCATGGTTGCAGTCACCAATTAAATCTGTCACTGCTTCCACTTTTCCCCTTCTATTTGCCATGACATCATGGGACTGGATCCCATGATCTTAGTTTTTTTAATGTTGAGTTTCAAGCCAGCTTTTTCACTCTGCTCTTTCATTCTCATCAAGAGGCTCTTTAGCGCCTCTTCACTTTCTGCCATTAGAGTGGTATTATTTGCATATCTGAGGTTGTTGATATTTCTCCTGAAAATCTTGATTCCAGCTTGTGATTCACCCAGGCCAGCATTTCCCATGATGTACTCTGCTTATAAGTTAAATAAGCAGGGTAACAATATACAGCCTTGACATACTCCTTTCCCAATTTGGAATCAGTCAGTAGTTCCATATCTGGTTCTAACTGTTGCTTCTTGACCCGCATGCAGGTTTCTCAGGAGGCAGCTAAGGTGGTATGGCATTCCTGTCTATTTCAGAATTTTCCACAGTTTGTTGTGATGCACACAGTCAAAGGCTTTAGTGTAGTCAACGAAATAGAGGTAGATGTTTTCCTGGAATTCCCTTGCTTTCTCCATGATCCAGTGAATACTGACAATTTGATCTCTGGTTTCTCTGCCTTTTCTAAATCCAGTTTGTACATCTGGAAGTTCTCAGTTCATGTTCTGCTGAAGGCTAGCTTGAAGGATTTGGGGCATAAACTTACCAACATGAGAAATGAGCGCAATTGTGCAATGGTTTGAACACTCTTTGGCATTGCCCTTCTTTGGGATTGGAATGAAAACTGACCTTTTCCAGGTCTGTGGCCATTGCTGAGTTTCCCAAATTTGCTGACATACTGAGTGCAGCACCTTAACAGTAGCATCTTGTAGGATTTGAAATAACTTAACTGGAATTCCATCACCTCCACTCCACTAGCTTTGTAGTAATGCTTCCTAAGGCCCACTTGACTTCACACTCCAGGATGTCTAGCTCTAGATGATGTCCACACTTCTGTGGTTATCCGGGTCATTAAGACCTTTTTTCATATAGATCTTCTTGTATTCTTGCCACCTCTTCTTAATCTCTTCTACTTCTGTTACATCCTTACTGTTTCTGTCCTTTATTGTGCCCCTCCTTGAGTGAGATGTTCCCTTGATATCTCCAGTTTTCTTAAATAGATCTCTAGTCTTTCCCATTCTATTGCTTTCCTCTATTTCTTTACACTGTTCATTGAAGAAGGCCTTTTTATCTTTCCTTGCTATTTGCTGGAATTCTACATTCAGTTGGGTATATCTTTCCTTTTCTCCCTCATCTTTTGCTTCTCTTCTTTCCTCAGCTTTTTTAAAATAATGATTTTAATTGAAGGATAATTACAATATTGTGGTGGCTTTGGCCATACATTAACATGAATTAGCCACGGGTGCACATGTGTCCCCCTAGCCTGAACCCCCTCCCACCTTTCTCCATACCCTATCCCTCTGGGTTGTCCAAGAGNTCTTCTTTCCTCAGCTTTTTTAAAATAATGATTTTAATTGAAGGATAATTACAATATTGTGGTGGCTTTAGCCATACATTAACATGAATCAGCCACGGGTGCACATGTGTCCCCCCAGCCTGAACCCCCTCCCACCTCTCTCCATACCTTATCCCTCTGGGTTGTCCAAGAGCACCGGCTTGGAGTGCCCTGCTTCATGCATTGAACTTTCACTGGTCACCTGTTTTACATATGGTAATATACATGCTTCATTGCTATTCTCTCAAATCATCCCACCCTCGCCTTCTCTCACATAGTCCAAAAGCCTGTTCTTTATATCTGTGTCTCTTATGCTGTCTCGCATATAGGGTTGTAATTACCATCTTTCTAAATTCTATATATATGCATTAATATACTGTATTGGTGTTTCTTTTTCTGACTTACTTCACTCTGTGTAATGGGCTCCAGTTTCATCCACTTCATTAGAACTGACTCAAATGCACTCTTTTTGTTATATCTTTGTCATCTATTTGTAGAGTCCTCAGACAACTGTTCTTTATATCTGTGTCTCTTTTGCTGTCTCGCATATAGGGTTGTAATTACCATCTTTCTAAATTCTATATATATGCATTAATATACTGTATTGGTGTTTCTTTTTCTGACTTACTTCACTCTGTGTAATGGGCTCCAGTTTCATCCACTTCATTAGAACTGACTCAAATGCACTCTTTTTGTTATATCTTTGTCATCTATTTGTAGAGTCCTCAGACAACCACTTTGCCTTCTTTCATTTCTTATTCTTTGGGATGGTTTTGGTCACTGCCTCCTGTACAGTGTTATGAACCTCTGTCCACAGTTCTTCAGGCACTCTGTCTACCAGATCTAATCCCTTGAATCTACTCATCACTTCCACTGCATAGTCATACGGTTTTTGATTTAGGTCATACCTGAATGGCCTAGTGATTTTCTCTACTTTTTTCAATTTAATCCTGAACTTTGCAATAAGGAGTTCATGATATGAGCCATAGTCAGCTCCAGGTCCTGTTTTTGCTGACTGATTAGAACTTCTCTATCTTTAGCTGCAAAGAACACAGTCAATCTGATTTTGGTATTGACTGTGAAGAGTCGTCTCTTGTGTTGCTATGACCAGTGTGTTCTCTTGACAAAATTCTGCTAGCCTTTGCCCTGCTTTGTTTGGTACTCCTAGGCCAAACTTGTTGTTACTCCAGGTACCTCTTGACTTCCTACTTTTGCTTTCTAATCCTCTATGATGAAAAGGACATCTATTTTTGGTGTTAGTTCTAGAAGACATTGTAGGCCTTCATAGAACTAGTCAACTTGGGTTTTTTGGCATCAGTGGTTGGGGACTTGGATTACTGTGATATTGAATGGTTTGCCCTGGAAATGTACCAAGATCATTCTGTTGTTTTTGAGATTGTACCCAAGTACTGCATTTCAGACTGTTTTGTTGACTATGAAGATTACTCCATTTATTCTAAGGAATTCTTGCCCACAATAGTAGATATCTGAATTAGTAGTCATCTGAATTAAATTTATTCATTCCATAAATGGACCACCAGGGAATTCCCTGTGAGACATTTTAATAGGGTTTTATCAAAGAAAGGCACAAAACCTAGGAGAAATTGTCACTGTTTTAGTTACACTGTTTCATGCATTTCTAATGCATTGAGTAAAGTGGGGATGTTAATTCAAGAGCTTGATAATAATATAAGCCATATGTGTATAATAAATGATGTTACAGAATCATTGCAGAGCCTTGTAACTAATACACTACATACAAGTAGTTCAATGTGACATATACCATGGTATCTAAAGAGAAGAAGAAAGCTGGGAACATAGAAGGAAGAAATAAAACCTGAAAAGTTCTTGTATAAAGTATGATGGGAAAGGCTTTAGTGAAACTCCTATACTGTTAATGAAATAAAGCTGCATGGTGTCTCTGGGGTCACCCAATCAGAGCAGGTAACATAAGGTGCACCCCCAGGACCCAGAGTTTAGGCTTATAAACAAAAAAACTTTTGCTGCAGTTAAACCATCAGCCACTGCAGCTGTCCACCACGGCATGGCCTGAGGGAAATTCAGGATGGAGAAAAACAGGCTACTGGCCCTGAATAGCTATGATGCATATCAAAGCAATAATTTCAAGGAGCCTGGACCCTTGCATAGTGTTTTAGAAAAACACTAAAATTGTTGACTTGATATGTCTGTTTTTGTGATTAGCAATAATATTTTGATGTTCAGCTACACGATTGTTTTTGTTGTTTTTCAGAAAACCTGTATCCTGACTCCTCCCCTATCTTGTTGGAACAGTTTCTCAGAGCTAGCTGAGAGGCTGATTCCCAGACTATAGTCCTCAGTAAGAGCCCTGAATAAAATGTAACTCTCAAATTTTAGGTTGTGCATTTGTTTAAAGTCCACAGGATTCTGATGCCATCTTTTACCAAAAGGAATCAGAGCCCTCCTGATGGGAGGTGGGGTGGATGGGGACTTACCAGACAGAAGGCTTGAAGTATCTTGTGGTGAAGAAGCAAGGATGCTTTCAAGACCTGAGGGTTCTGTGGAGCTAGGGAAAGAGGCCAGCCTGGGGGAGGACCCTCACTTGGGAGGGTAGCCATGGAGTGAGGAGTTCAGTAGGAAAATTCATAATTTCAGCCTTTTTGAAGACCCTGAGACTATAAAAGTTCTGGAGTCCTGAAAAGGAAATGTTAGCATGGTATGTTTTGTAAGGTAGTTATAATGCCTATGTGAATTTTCAGCATTGTTTACTAGACAAAATGTTATATATTGATTGAACCAAAGTATATACTAATGGAAATGTTGTCTACTAAGATTTTGTTCAATAAGGAAAGTAACAGCATAATTTATTTTACCCTATATCTTAATCACTTTGGACTGCTATAACAAAAACCATAGACTGGGTGGCTTATAAACAACAGAATTCATTTCTCATAGTTCTGGAGGCTGGGAAGTCTGAAATCTAGGTGCCAGAAGATTCAGTGTCTGGTTCATAAACGGCTATCTTCTCTCTGTGTCCTCACATAGAGAAGGGGCAAGAGAGCTCTACGGGCTCCCTTTAAAGCACACTTTTGAATGGAGGGGAAAATGCACAATCTAAAAGTTGAGAGTTATGTTTTATTTGGCAAGCTTTCTGAGGGCTTAATTTCAGGACACAGCATCTCAGATAGCTCTGAGAGACTACTCCAAACAGGCAAGGGGTGGGACGGAGGAGTGAGCCAAGATTTATATGAGTTTTTGCAAGACCAGGTAGTAGAAACATCAAAAGATTGCTGTTAATCAAAGACAACCAGATATCTCCAGTTAAGGAATTTAGTGCTTTTCTATGAAGGGGAAGATGCAAGAATCTGGATTCATTGAGATCATTCATTTGATATGCACCTCAGTTATCTGGTTGGGGTATAGACTTGGATTTCCGTGATATTGAATGGTTTGCCTTGGAGACAAACAGAGATCATTCTGTCGTTTTTGAGAGTGCATCCAAGTACTTCATTTCGGACTCTTGTTGACCATGATGGCTACTCCATTTCTTCTGAGGGATTCCTGCCCACAGTAGTAGATATAATGGTCATCTGAGTTAAATTCACCCATTCCAGTCCATTTTAGTTCACTGATTCCTAGAATGTTGACGTTCACTCTTGCCATCTCTTGTTTGACCACTTCCAATTTGCCTTGATTCATGGACCTGACATTCCAGGTTCCTATGCAATATTGCTCTTTACAGCATCGGATCTTGCTTCTATCACCAGTCACATCCACAGCTGGGTATTGTTTTTGCTTTGGCTCCGTCCCTTCATTCTTTCTAGAGTTATTTCTCCACTGATCTCCAATAGCATATTGGGCACCTACTGACCTGTGGAGTTCCTCTTTCAGTATCCTATCATTTTGCCTTTTCATACTGTTCATGGGGTTCTCAAGGCAAGAATACTGAAGTGGTTTCCCATTCCCTTCTCCAGTGAACCACATTCTGTCAGACCTCTCCACCATAACCCACCCGTCTTGGGTTGCCCCACAGGCATGACTTAGTCTCACTGAGTTAGACAAGGCTGTGGTCCTAGTGTGATTAGATTGACTAGTTTTCTGTGAGTATGGTTTCAGTGTGTCTGCCCTCTGATGCCCTCTTGCAACACCTACCATCTTACTTGGGTTTCTCTTACCCTGGGCATGGGGTATCTCTTCACAGCTGCTCCAGCAAAGCGCAGCTGCTGCTCCTTACCTTGGATGAAGGGTATCTCCTCACATTTTGCTTTGGCTCCATCCCTTCATTCTTTCTGGAGTTATTTCTCCACTGATCTCCAGTAGCATATTGGGCACCTACTGACCTGGGGAGTTCCTCGTTCAGTATATTATCATTTTGCCTTTTCATACTGTTCACGGGTTCTCAAGGCAAGAATACTGAGGTGGTTTGCCATTCCCTTCTCCAGTGGACCACATTCTGTCAGATGTCTCCACCATGACCCACCTGTGCTGGGTTGCCCCGGGGGCATGGCTTGGTTTCATTGAGTTAGACCAGGCTGTGGTCCTAGTGTGATTAGATTCACTAGTTTTCTGTGAGTATGGTTTCATTGTGTCTGCCTTCTGATGCCCTCTTGCAACACCTACCATCTTACTTGGGTTTCTCTTACCTTGGGCGTGGGGTATCTCTTCATGGCTGCGCCTTACCTTGGATGACGGGTATCTCCTTACTGCCGCTGTTCCTGACCTTCAGCGTGGGATGGCTCCTCTAGGCCCTCCTGTGCCAGCGCAGGCACCGCTCCTTGGACATGGGTTGCTCCTCCTGGTCACTGCCCCTAGCCTCAGGTATGTGGTGGCTCCTCCCTGCAGCCACCCCTGGCCTCGTACACAGGGTGGTTCCTCCAGACCATCGCCCCTGACGTCAGATGTGGAGTGGCTCCTCCTGGCCGCCGCCCCTGACCTCGGACCCAGGGTGGCTCCTCTTGGCCGTTCCTGTGCTGTCGCAGCCTGGCACGTTCGGCCACTGCCCCTGACCTCGGTCGTGGGGTAGCTCCTCTTGGCCGCGCTGTGTGCCGGCCGGCGCAGCCGCTGTGCTCACACCCATTCACTCTCCCCCAAACACAGCATATGCACGTATTCATGAATACACACATGCACTTACATACACACATGCAATCCACATCTACACAAACCATGTATACACATGATCAACCTGCGGTATGAAGATGAAGAAAAATATTACCCCATCAAAAACAATAGTGAAGAAATTTATGAACAAATGTAAGAAAAATTGTACATTAAGAAATAGACATTGGAGCATATATTGGGAAATATTTTGGAATTTAAGGTTATTGCAGACATTTTAGTGACTTTATAGAAAGTCAGTGTTTGGGGGCCGAGTAGCGGTTTTCCTTTCTCAGTCATGTGCTGTCTGTGCTCACCTCAGATCCAGTCCTTCTCAAGTAAAACCAGTGACCAAGAACAAAACTTCAAAAATGAAATCCAGATATCTGACCACAACACACACGCCTGCACTCACACTGAGGCACACATACCAATATTCTTGGAGAAGTGACAGAGAGTGGTATTGATTTCAGAAGATACGGGGGATATGCCATGTGTTATGAGATTGCTCTGAAGATGCAGTTGTCCGCTGCTGGGGAGGATGCGACGGTCCTCCCTGGAATACCCTCCAGAACAGACGACCCTCTCATGCTTGGGCACCCCTTGGCTTGGTGGCATTTGTGTGTTGAGCATGATCCCTAAACTCCTGGCATCTCATTATTGGAGAGACCTGCGTACTCAGGAACACTGCTCATTAGGAGACCAAGAGCTTTGATTCCTGGGAATGGCTGGTGGATCCCTGGGGAGGCCAGAGCCCAGCTCGGTGCCTGTGGAGGCTCAGAGAAGCGTCAACACGCTTTAAGGGAGACTCCGCCCGACAGAAGGCCATGCATCCCGTCAGGAGCCGCAGCACAGCCTCACGTTCTGTTATCAAACAGCCTCTCCTAGCAGCACCTTCTGCAAAAGTTCTAAATGTACTGCAGACTGCCGTCAGAACTTAGCATGAAGGTCAAATGCAGAGCAGGCCTGCACTCAGAGTGATATCTGACTTCACAAGTTTAAGGATTGTCTAAAGTCAGCTCTGACGGGAAATCGATTCAAGGAAAACAGTGAGACTCTGACCAGACTAGGTAAATGACCTTCCTGCTCTCCTTGGCCTCTGTACCCCTTGGATGTTTCCTTCCGTTCTACTCGCCTCCTTGCTCTTTTTCCTCCCTTCCCTCCTTCCTTCCTTTCATCCTCTCTCCCTCCCTTCCTTCCTCTTCTCTTCTATTCTCCTTTCCTCCCTCTGTAATCTTTTCGTCTTTTAAAATTAAGATCAGAAAAGCTATGATATTATATTTCAAGAGAAAGAGTACAGGGCAGCTCCCACCTAAAATATAATCCAACCCCCTGGATGTCTAGTTCTTTAGAGAAGGAGCACGCTTCAGATTTGTTACAGAATGTACTCAACAGCCACAGGCACTGAGGACTGACTTTTAACTAACTCACCCAGTTCTTCCCCAATAGAGAATTCTTTAACTATTAACCAGTGTGGGCTTCCCAGGTGGTGCTAGTGGCAAAGAGTGAGTGAGTGAGTGAGTGAAGTCACTCAGCCGTGTCCGACTCTTTGCGACCCCGTGGACTGTAGCCTACCAGGCTCCTCCCCCCATGGGATTCTCCAGGCAAGAGTACTGGAGTGGGTTGCCATTTCCTTCTCCAGGGGATCTTCCCGACCCAAGGATCAAACCCGGGTCTACAGCATTCTAGGCACATGCTTTAACCTCTGAGCCACCTGCCAATGCAAGAGACATAAGAGATACGGTTTGATCCCTGGGTCAGGAAGATCCTCTGGAGAAGGCCATGGCAACCCACTCCAGTATTCTTGTGTGGAGAATCCCATGGACAGAGGAGGCTGGAGGGCAACAGTCCATGGGGTTGCAAAGAGTCAGACACTACTGAAGCGACCTAGCATGCATGCATTAACCAGTGTGTTACTGTTTGGGGCCACTGATGGCCAGCTGAAGTTAGTTTAGATGTCAGCGTGTGGCGTAAGGAATCTTGATTTTTTTTTTTT